>ONZK01000102.1:43268-74602 GCA_900322385.1 Pharnaceum exiguum | reverse complement strand
AACAACCACCACCCCTCCCTAATCCTACTTTACGTATTCCTTTCATGGGTTTAGCCATTATCATCTCCATGATCAGCATCTTTATCAAAAGAAAAAACGAGACTTTGATTAGAGGGGAAGAGTTTAGCAATTACTAATACATGTGGTACCCATTACGGTATAGATTCAAATTGTACAGATACTCAAAAGGTAAAGGACCAAATTACGGGTGCATAATTTGGAAATATGTTATAGAACGTACAATCAGAAAATAATTTTTCCATTTTAAAAAATAGTTTAGCAACTGAGTCCGTTGGGCTTGGCGTTGCAACACATTTTTTTTTTGCAAAATGAGTCTAACATCGGATTGCATGTCAAACGTTGACCCCAACATCGAATTCCATAAACAAGTCGTTAAGCCCACGTCGAAGCCCAGATTCGTTGAGACCTAGCGACAGGTACAAAAACCATCCATGGACCTCACCAACCAGGCTTTGGGGCATGTTCTTTTCGACTAATTGAATTGATTTGAACTAAATTTTTTGCTTGTTTTGACGCACAATTAATTATTTAAATTTTATTAATATGGGGCTTTTATGATACGACTTTGTGAGAATATATAAATCATCTACAAATTAAAGAATTACAAAACGAATATTGGTATCAAAAATTTTTACGATCTAAAGAAACGAGCCAAACTAATTAAATTTAACTAAACTCCACTTACCTGAAGTTTTTGTAAGTTTTGGATGACATGCTATTGAGCAAAGATCGAACACCATCGATGGCTCGACATTCAAAGGTCCTAGCAATAGTTAACGGGCATTAGCTACTTGAATACCCCCCCTTTTTCTAGAGCACGCAACCTCATTGGTCTTGTTTGGTAGTCATCTTATTGGGGTAGTTTGTTATGTCATAGCTAGTTGTTTGAACGTAAAAACAAGCTACTCAGCTCTAAAAATCATGTTTGGTAACTAGTTGGTTCAATTAGCTTTTTTATCCCACCCAACTGTAAATCAACAAGCTACCCTCCTCCAACTGGTTCATATCAGTTGGTCAAAACTACCATCTCCACCTATATGTCAAACATAAACAAGGCCATTGTATATCTTTAGTTAATTTAAAATTACAAAAAAATCTATCTATATTATATACTAAGAGAGGCTACGGAGAGAGAAAAATGGAAGAGACTTTCCTTTTATAATTCGGCTAATGCTTAGGTGGAAACTCGTGGTTGGCTGGAAACTGTAGTTGAACTCTAAAAATTTCCATATATAAGTTTATTTCTTTTTGTTTAAAAAAAACTTGCAAAAAAGTCTTTTATAAATAAAAAGAACTTTCAAAAACTGACTGAGCAAAAAAAAAAAAGAATCGTTCAATGAATATACAGACAACAAAAAAGAAACTTTCAATATTGTATTTGGAAAACTTAATTCTATGTTTTAGAAAAAGAATCGTTAAATGTATACAGCCAAAAAAAAGAAAATTTCAATGTTGTATTTGGAAAAACTAATTCTATGTTTAAGAAAGAATATCTTACTTCCTAAATTGATACAGTAAAAAAAAAGAATCTTTGAATTTACTAATTTTACATGTATTTTTTCCCTAATATAACTTTTGTATTATTAAAAAGTAAATAACCATAAAATTTAAATTATTCTACGACTTCTTTCTTTTCCTAAAATCGTTACAACCATAAAACTAATTTTTTGAATGTGAATCTTGGAAATATTAATTAGTCGAATTATTGTAAATAAGAAACATTGTGTCATTAGTATTCTTTCCTGCTAAAACGCTTCCTTTTGGTTGCACAACTAACCTATTTCTCATTTAATTCAGCCGTCTTCTCCAATCTCACCACTCCTCTATTCTCATCTTATTCATGTGGTTTTCTTTTCCTTGCAGATGTTTACATGGATAGTGTAGCCATTAGAGAGTGAATTGGGCAAATATGTGTGTACCCATGTGAATTAGGCAGACGATCCAATATTGCGAGTAAAGGTAACCTTGAATTTGTGGTTGTCTTTTGAATTTGTGATTCTCTCATTGATATTGATAAATTTGATGAGGGATATCCTTACGCCTCAGAAGGCTCTAATTTTAAAGTTCTATTATTTGTGGTTCCATTTTTATTTTTTTAGTTCCAGGAATCCATTGATAAGGTATGTCCCTTATTTCCCTAATCACTGCAAGTTTTTTGTGCTCTTTGTTTTTGTAATAAATGCAATAACAGTTACGTTCCAAGTCGCCGTGCATGCATGTATCATCTGCATAGTGACTTCCTCTTTTAGGGTGTATTTTAGTCAGATGAAATAATAGGAATATAAACTGAATTGAAAAAAAAATGAAAAAACTTAACTGAAATGAAAAAAAACTTAACTGAACTGAAAAAAACTAAAAGATGTTGAACTGAACTGAAAAAAACTGAAAATAATTATAATTATAACTAAAACCGAACTGAACTGAATTGAAAAAAAACTAAAAGATGATAAATTGAACTGAACTGAAAAAAACTAAAGTGTAATAATACTGACGAACAAAACACAACCTTAGTGTGGTCGAATTAAAATGTGGTTTGTATAGGCCATACATCAATGTCGTATTGCCTCTTACATTTGAAGTTCTTTTTTTTTTTAAATGACAAATTGGTATTTCAGTTCACTCAACTTAATGTACAGTAAGCTTGCTGAGTGACTCATAAAAGAGTGACGGACAATGAAATGTTGTTTAGTTCTTATTAACACTAAATTTCCTTTTTTCATTCTTTTTGGTTTGGAGACATTGGAGTGACGGACAAAGAGTGACAGACATTTTTTTCATGTTGTTTAATTAGTTCTTATTAGAGTGCACTCCTTTAATAATCATTTTGTGGTCGTGAGTATAAGATAATGCCCCAATGTGATGATAGCAAGTCTTTACGACTATTAATTTATTTGATTCTCTCGCTACCATTTCAATGTGGTTTTTTTTGTCCCCTAGAAGTTGAGATTTTTTTTTCTCTCAGTTTGTAATAATGCAAATACGACCACTGCATTCTCCAGCCACAACATTTTTCGTAATGGTTAATGAGGTAAAGTTTTGCTCTTTCTAATTTTCGATAGATCCATACTACGTGCAATATAATGATCATGTGGTATCTTTCTCTTTTTCTTTTTTTGCTGAGAAGATTGATTGGCGATGTAGTGTAAGTTGTAACTTTAGCCATTTGCTCTTGGTTTTGCATGATTTAATTTTAGTTCTTTTAGATATAAGTATGAGCACATTAAATTTATTTTCTTGATATCTTTGTGAACTTAGAAATACTTCTCACCATATTCATTTACTCTAATTGTGTAGATTGGGCGAATGATCGAAAGGAGAGATTAGTACATGTTAAGCTACAATTGCGAAAGGAGCGATAAAATGGTAGGTAGATGGTAACAGTACTTGGTGAAGGTATATACACATGATGAAAAGAAAAAAGCGAGGTGCATATGAAAAAAAAAAAACATGATCATGATCAAAGGAAATAATGATCTGAATAACTTTATAATTTGTTGCAAGTGGTGTTAAAGATCATCTCCGGCATCACTCATCCAAGGGATAAATTGATCGTGAGTCGGACATAGTTGTAGTAAGCGATCATTTCAAGATTCAATTGCATTATTCAATTTTTTGACCGTAAGTCATGTTTTGCATGTGTCCCCGATTTATTTTTAGTGTTCCTAATTTCATTTGTTTATTATCATTGGCCCTGGAGGGGTAATATGTAGTCTTTTGCGATGACAGTTTATCTGTATATGGTGAACAGAGAAGATTTTAAGCAAGATGTGTAGAATGGAAAATGTTATTGCTAAATATTGGGTGTAGCGTGCATGGAAGGCTGGTTGCAGGTTAAGGATATTGATTGCTTGGATTGCTACTGCCTAGAGGCAAGAAGTAAGTCTTCAGAGGAAGGAGTGGCAGCATTTAAAGAATGAAGTTGGCAGTTTGACATGAAAGTGTGTTTAGAATATACTTATCATGGTTATTTGTCAAACCTGGAGACTATAATCACAAAATATCTTAGCTAAACTTGCACAAATTCTCGGCCATGTAAGTTTTTCCTTTGGATTTTTTTTGTGAATTACATACCGTGAAAAATCAAAACAAAACCAATTGAGACTGCTAAGTGATTCAAATGGCGAAGAAGGATAAACAAGTGACAACAAGAGACAATAATTTGAATCTTTCTGAATGAAAGCAAAAAGGAAAATGTTTAGAGGTTTTTCTAATTTTTTTAAGAAAAAGATGGAAGCTAGAGAAAGATTTCAATTAATTATAGTTTTAAACAAAAAGAAGCAAATCGCATGTAAAGATGGAAGCTAAAGGAAGATTGCACACTATTCCAAATGTCCAATTTAGTTTACATGAACTCAATACAGTTAAATTTTCAACAATTGGTTCAGTCCGGTTTTAATTTTAAAATAAAAATACCTTTAATTATTATCAGCTCCGCTTAATAACTTACAATTTTATACAGTTTAGTTAAGTTCAGTTTCTGTAAATTAAATTCAGTTTTTGAAAGTTCAATTCAGTTTCTTCAACTTACTTACAGTTCAAATCTTTGCATCCGACCAAAACAACCAAAGTTCATATTATATTTCTAAAGAAAAGAATGAGTTAAAAATAGAATCCTAACACTCAAACAAAAAAAAAACAATAAATAATCTTTAAAAAATTAGAATGAATTCGTACAAATTCAATAGAGGTGAATTGTACTTAATAAAACAAAATTGAAATATAATAAACAACGGAAAATGAATTAATTTTTCAAACACAAAACATTTATCAAAACCATATCAATATTAAACGTTAAAAAAATTATATAGAAAACGTAATCAAACAAAAGATTTCTAATAAGAATACAAACACACGCTAAAATATGACCGGTTCTTCACAACATTCACTAGAACAAAAAAACCCTAAACCTTTCATATTATCAATGAATTCAGGAAGCAACCGAGATGGAATCAATTATTTTTTTTAACGAAAAATGGATAAGGTGACCAAAAAAAAACCTTCGACTAAAAAAAGTATTTATTTAATTAGGATGAACTCATGTCAAATACATTAATATTCGCACGACACAACAAATGTTAACATATGAAATTTATTAAATAAACAGCATAGTTAATGTATTACATGATATCATTTCTAAATATATTTTAAATGAGATTTTTATGATATAAGTAAATAGGGTTGAGGTTTCATAATTGACTGGGCCGCCATTTAGCGGCACAGTCTAATATGAAACATCAACCCTACGTTAAATTAATACACTAATGTGTACAATTTTATTTCAGAAGGTAATGAAAAACATTTAAAATAATGACAAATATGGTGCACTAGCCCCACTAATCATTTTTAAGTTAATGTGCGTACTAGGGTATCTTTTTAAAAATTATCAAATATATTTATTAAAGACTAATTTTCATTAATTAGAACTTAAAATTTTTTAAAAAAATGTATCAATAAATTAAACTACTTACAACTCAAAATCTTACATTTTTTCTCGGTTCAGTTCAATTTTATTGAAAAAAAAAATACGTCCGCAAGTTGATTGCTGAAATTAATGAACAAAACATAAATCAACTACACTAAAGTTAGAATCGGTCTTACATGAAAAATACATTTAAATTAACATGATACAATAACTTCTCATCATATAATATTTATTAATAAAACATAATCAATAACTTAGAAAATATTTATTTTCAAAAACCGTGCATCGCGCGGGTACTGCACTAGTTAAAGTAATTATTTTGTAGTACATATAAACCTAGGTTGATGTGTTGGTCAAGGTGGCAAACAAATCATCTGGGTGCAAGTCTTTCCATCATTCCACATAAGTGGAATCCTTGCTTCTTCTTTTTTTTTTTAAATGTACCGGTATATAAGTCCATATAAACTTTTGAAAGGTAAAAATGTACTCCTCCGTCCCCAATTAAGTTTGGCTAAAAAAATTATCCACAAATTATGTCACGTTTGACTAGCTAGCATTTAATTTTGGTAAAAAATCCCCTTTATGCCCCTATTAATTAAGGTTGAAATTTGAAATAGCAACACATTTAATAGGAATAATGTTGAAAAGAACATATTTTAATTTGACTAATACCCTTATTTATTGATATTTTCTTAATGTGTGTTTTGTTCAAAAGTGACACTCAATTGAGTACCTACTAAATTTATTTATCCTGTAATTGACTTTTTTTTTACGCAACACCAAAAACAAATTGTAAAGTGAAAATTTGTGTAAGCTGCATGCCTATAATATGAATAAGAAACTAGTAAGAGGAAGTAAGAAACTAGTAAGAGGTAGTACAAAAGACCCATAATGTTAAATTATGCCTACATTTAACTGTAAAGGATAAAGATCTAATTGTAACGATAGTTATGACTAGAACAAAGGGGGTTGATCAGTTGTAATATTGAGTATAAATAAACCCCAAATTCCCCAAGACTTTGTATAGCTTTTTCCACCCAAGACGAGGTTAATCGGATCAAATATTATTTAGACAAGGATGGCGTTGAAGGATCGTTGCAAGGGATGTGACCAATAGGAGAAGATCCATGTCTATTGTGGAGAAGTTGTGCTACAGCTTGAAGATCACCCCCTCCAGTACTAGAAGACCCATGGGCTAGGCCTCTATCAAATAGACGTGGATCCAACGGGCCTCGTTGTTGGTGCTGTTGCATCGCCCATGCTGCTTGTTGTTGCACCATTGGGTCAAATAGAGAAGATAGGTCATAGGTGGCCGGCACGGTTGATGCTGATGGAAGGTCTGAAATTGACAGCGGAGGTGGGGGCATTAGCGGTAGCGGAGGGGGTGGTGGCGGTGTTGGCACTTCTAAGCTTGCTAGGTGGGCTTGTAGGTACGTAAGTTCTGCTTGTAGATTCACAACCTGCTTCAAAGATATGTCATGAGAAAACTAGAACATAACATGATGAATAGGCCACTGGTAAATGAGGAAATGGAATGAAAGTTGACACTTCTAAAAAATACAATTCACTACGTAATTACAGATAAATTAAATTGATCATTGGTTCATACAGAATTACACAACCCCCACAGGACAATGATGTACAGGATGAAGACATGAAGCTAGCTACAATATTTCTATTTCTCAGCTGTGGGAAAGATAGTCGTCCCTTAAACGACTCAAAATTTGCAGAACCAAGCATTTGACATGCAGATTACAAACTACTAAGACACTAAGGGATCCTCTATTAAGGTCGGCCGATTCACTATATAGCAGCAACATGTTTATGGCTTCATTTAGCCTCATTTTACTGCTTGTCTATCTCTCAAACAGGAAAAAGGTTGCCTACATCCTAACTCCCAAAATCCATGGTATGGCGTAACAATGATAGTACAACATAGCCTTAATAATTCTAATACATTGGAAGTTCAAAGATTCAATTTAGTTACCTCGATTATTGATTCAATACAACGCGGTTGAGCTCTGATCTAGGCATCTAGCCAAATAATTCATGTTCTATATTCATCTTCCGATTTACAGAGCCAATCAACTACTTCAAGATTTAATAGTAATCGTATTGATTTCTCCAATAATCTGGTTGAATAATGAAGGGAAAATGCAGCTTGCAAACTAATTCAAGACAAACTGTAGATCTTAATTAGCCAATTTTTTTAATGACTTAAGTAATTCAACCTAGTTCATGACTAGAAATTCAGTATAATTCGATCTAGTTTGCTTTGTCTTAGAGCAAGATTAATGGTGAATCAAGTGGTACCCAAATTTAATATTTTAATGTTATTTTGCAAACTCAGTCTCAAACCGGTACTCACTACATTATTGTTCAGACTCACTTATACGCAACTCAAACTCACTTCACTTGTTACATACTTAATTTTTTAGTATTATTTATTATGTGGGGTTGGTACAAGTTGGGTATGAATTTTGGGTGTTATAGTCTTAGTTTTGACATACCCAACTAAAACTGGTACCCAACTTATACTCATCCACAATGGTAAATTTGCAAGAGTGGGTACCAAGAAACTCCCAACTGATACCCCCAACCCCAATAATCTTGCTCTTATGCCTAAAGAATAATAGAAGACTTATGCGAAAACACTTGCACTCACAGTTTCAAAGCATGGATCATTTTTTTAAAAACAATATATAAAACCAAGGTAACTGCTTACCTTAGTACATACTCAAGAGTCAAGACCAAGAAAACGGGGGATAAAAATTTCAGTTATTAGAAGAAGCTAGCTAGCTAGTCAATGGGGTACATGTGTGTCCCTACATAGTCACCATTGATGAAGCATGTGGGGAGATTGGTGAACCAACAACACAGAAAAACGGGGATCCGAACAGGAGCAAGCTAACCCATTCTCCGCAAAACCCTCAAAGTCTCAAAAAAACAAAAACACAACAGAAATTACACAAAGTATATATACCAGGGAGATAGAGTATAGAAAAGAAAGCACGCAGAAACCGACCAATTCCCTAATACCTGCTAATTTCATGTAGCACAAAAAATTTGGCAAACCAACCTTTAACACCAAAATACCAGACAAATTTATTTGCCCATGCAATCTAAGAATCATTTTAATATAATTTCTTTGTTTATTCGCGATCCAAATGTACCCTCAATTTCAGTAACGCGTACACAAACTTGTCTTAATTCTTCCAATGCAAACCTTTACACAATCATCATTTTATCATTTCTTAATTCATCATACTCCAGCAATGATACTATTTGGTCTAGTTAGTATCTACATGCATGAAACATTCTAGATAATGGGGGCACGATCTTTCTCTCTTTATAGAAAGCTCAGCAAAGTGGACCAACAAAAATCAAGTTATTAGTTTTCCTTTATAATGCAAAAGAGATGGACGTACGTACATGAACAATGTATCATGATTAGTAATTCTAGTTTCTTTAGATTACCGTAATCAAGTCTTACGTGCCTTGATACTTAATTCTCTTTTCAAGTACACTTTCTACAAGGTTTTCTCATAAGTTACTATTAATACTTAATAATGCATACTTCCTACATTTATGAAAGGCACTTCGGCAACCGAAGACACTTGATAGGAGATTAATCAATGATCTCATCCGTGCGCATTTCCGTAATGATTTAATTAACTCGATCAATTTCATATATATTACTTGTACACTCAGATCCTAAACAAACAATTAACAATGTAATTAGCTGCATTTGAAGTTCTGAACAAACACTTACAAATATGGTAACATAACGATCGAGTGCATCTTGACGTGGTAGTATCTGCGCAGTGCGTTCTATCATATTTCAAGTCAATGCTATACATGCGATCAATTAAAGTAATCGAAAAGACTAACTAAACAACATTCTGTTGAATTCATTAAAAAAAAAAAACATTCTGTTGAATCAAAATTTTAGTACTCACTATTTCTTCTTATATTATTGGACGATTGGTGACCACACTCCACAGTACAACTAGTAGGTTAAGTATGGGATGATGAGAAACTCTAAAGAACTTCAGAGTGTTTCAGATCAAATTCCAATCTACATATATATAAAATGTGCCAAAAAATAAATAGAATAGCCGTCCATGGAAGACTGTACACAAAAAAGAAAGAAAAGGAGTAGACTAAAAAGAAGAAAACGAGGACAAAAATTCCCTCAATTCAGATATAGTTCATCTTAATTATATGATAGTTTATTCAATCCAATGTATATGTTGTAGATAGAAATTGCACCCCAAAATCAAAATCGAGAAATTCTCATTACAACAAAAATCAAAAGGGAATATATATAGAAATTGCACCCAAAAATCAAAATCGAGATATTCTCACTACAACAAAAAGCAAAAAGGATCATAGATTCATAGAAGTTTGAGAATCAACTGATGAATCTAGCAAAGTAATAGATTAATGTACGAGTAAACAATTTATACCCTAGACAACTTGGTTAATTCACTTACGTACCTGTTGTTGAAGGGCAAAGATGTGAGCAACACAACCATAAACGGGGTCACGAAGCCTGGCTTGAGCCTCATAGCAAATGGTCACCACAGCATCAAGCCGCTTGTGGAGGGGGATGTGGAGAAGAAGCTTAGACACGTTACTAGCGCCAAAAACCTTGTGAACCGCGGCAAAATGGGCAGCCCCTTGCTCTGAATCGAAGTACGGGGCGAATATACAACCATTCACACATTTTCTACGTAAGAACTTGCACGCTCCACACGGTCCCGCGGCACCGCTTCCCCCTCCTCCCCCTCCCCCTCCACTTCCTCCACCACCACTACTGCTACTAGGGTTTGCACAACTCATTGATCGATATCGTTTTCTTTCTTTCTACCTTTCGTTTTTTGTGTGTTTAGGTATATATAGTATTTCTAATATGTATATATCACTAGATTACAATATTTTTACGTCTTTCTTGAAGAGGGTAGGGTGGTGAAGATTAGAGGGGGAATATAAGGGAGAAGAGGTACAAAAGTAGGTGAGTGTTTTATTGGGGTGGTTTGAGATTTTAGGGAGGGTGGTGTAGAATTTATTTTTGTGTTGTAAAAAAACGTTTAGTTTGTTTAGCCAACTAGCTAGCTATAGGAAGATGAAGAGAAAACGAAGAAGAAGATGAAAGGGGAAGAAGAGGAGAAATCTTTAAAGCCACGCGAGAGAGCAAACACCCATTTAGCTGCTTGCGTGAAGCAAACATGCGATAAGCCCTAGTTAGCTTGGTTGGCTTAAGCCAAAGCACCACTCCGCTCTCTCTCTTAAGTCTTTCTCATCAACTGTTGTTTTCCTATGGTATGTTTTATAATATATTATGCCTTCCTCTCGTGATCAAGATACTACTACATGCTTATTCTACTATTGATGGAGATGTTGTATTATTGTAAGTGCAAATGAACTTATAAATTTGTTTGCCTTTTGGTTACGATGATATGATCAGTTGGACTGTTACGACTCCCCTCTCTCTCCTACAAAGGCCTGTGCAAAGGGAAGGTTGGATGAGGAGAGACTGAAACGTGTCCTTGGGGTCTATCTATTACTATATATGCCCTTAGCTGCGTGTTTCAAGCTGCGTAGAGGGCAAAAGACGCAAGCTTAATTCATCCTGGTGTTGAAAACGACTCAGCTTACACTTAATGGTGATTTGTGTGATAGGATAGTTGTATAATTAGGAAGTCTATTGCAATTGCTTAGTGTGCATAACCGAAAAAGTTTAATTTTGACCAATTATGGATATATCATACATGAGATTGTTGTTAATTGTCTTTCTCATATAATTTGTAAGCTTTAAATTTTTACAATATTACCCGCCCACAATTTGTTTCAAACCAATGTTTTGGGCCCCTCGGTTATTTATATGGACGGTTTCAGTAGAGACTCTGTTAATCGGTTGTAAATGCAGTATGATCTTAAACGCAATTTTTATAATGCTTTTATGCGTTAAATTTCCATATATTATTGAGATCTTTTAAAATCTAATTAGTAATTAATCTAAGCCCCTTCAATCGTTGGATAATCGAAATTACCTAAATTGCATGGCTCTTGAAATACTAATAATAATACATATCATCCATATTGTTTGATACACTCAAGTGAGGATGAGTGATCCATGTACTATTATCCTATGATCCCTTCAACTATTAACATATCATCTACATGTAAAGCTAAGTGATATTGTGTTGATTGCATTAATAAGAGTCACAACAATACTTCATATTTATTTTCCATGCCGAAAACTCGCAAAAAAGTGATAAGATAATTAAGGATCATAAAATCTTATAAGATAGGGCTGTTGAAAAAAATAAAACCGACCAAATCTTGACAGTATTTGAGTAATTACATGACGACATTTTACAGTGTACTACCCTGTTGAAATAAAACGTGAGTATGTGGGCTATTCACATGAATCACTTAGTTTAAATTATGTTTGAATAAAAGCGTTATTCAGTCCCCAGCTCCTCACTACTCACTAGTAGGTGTGTATCATGTTCATGATAAAAGCATTTAAATTGGTAACTATATTATCAACTTTTCACTTTTAAGAGTATCTGGTCATTTGATTTGACACAAATAAGTCAAAAACTTGTATGGCAAGTAAACAAACTGTTAAAATTCATTGAACAAAAAAAAATAGCAATTTAAACTTAAACAAAAAGATAATAATTCCAATTAAGTATAAACATAAAGGTAGTACATAACACAAGCATGAATAGAAATCAATACATTTTTGCTATAAAAAAAAATCAATACATTTTTATGTGGAACTTTTTTTGACAAGAAATACAAGGTGGTATGGTAAAAATCATTAAGTTAAAGTGTTCAACCCATATGAGGACCCCAACTAAAATGATAAGCCACCTACATGAGCCTTTCATGATTCCTCACAATCTCATTGAGCATATATGGAAATTATATTATTTTTTTTGATCAGGTAAAGAGAGACTCTCTCATTGGGCGTGGCTAAAGGACACCTCATAACGCATGGCCTCGGGTATTCCTAGAATTAATTTTAATAGGTGCTCCTTAAGAAGTTTGAACCCAAAATCTGATGAACAAGTTATGACTTATTTACCAGTGATCTGGTGATATGGAAATCATATGTTTACTGATCATGCTAGGGGCAAAGTTCTTAACTTCTTATCGTATCAAATTGGATTTTCTAATTTCTATCGAATGGAGATAGATGCTTAATACTTTTTTTTAATACTTTATGATATTGTACGTCCAAATACTGAATATTCCAGAATCGAAGAGAATCCAAATTGCTCATAGCATTAGTAACCAAGAGTATGAACAGAAATGTAGATACATCGAAAATGATCAGTTGATCAACCTAGAACAAGATGTCATATGTGAAGAGCGTTGAAAGGAAGTGACTACCACCAAGCGAGAGCTGGCACTTGTGAGTTTTTTTAGTGGCTTTGGAAGTAACTGACCGATTCATCATGACCTCATCGATTAAACAGGTCCCACACGCCGTTTTATCTTACTTCCAAAAAGGGTACGTAGGCAAACACTGCCTCCCCGCCCCCCTCGTTTGTAATTTCTACTGGTAGTTTTTATTTCGGTTTTTTACGGGGTATCTTTAAACCTTAACTTAACTTAATGTACAATATATCAATTTCTACCAAAAGGTGCACCGGGTACCTCTAAACTAGGATAGTTTGCACCCCATGACCTTAATTTGGAAAAAAATTAATTTTTATGAATTAGTCAATAGTTAACACCGTTAATGACCATTTTACCCCTATTAAGATTAAGATAGTTTTAAAAAACTTACACGTTTAATATTATTTGCAAAATAATATAGTATGTTTAGGGGTACCCGGTGCAAATTAATATTAAACATGTAATTTTTTAAATATATTTTAATCTTAATAAGGGTAAAATAGTCATTAAAGATGTTAAATATTGACTAATTTGTAAAAATTTAAAGAATTTTCCAAATGAAGGTCATGGGTGCAAACTATCATAGTTTAGGGGTACTGATGCACCTTTTGATAGAAATGGATAGATGGTGCATTAAGTGAAAGTTCAGGATACCCCGTGAAAAAACCGTTTTTATTTTCCCCTCATGTCTCCTTCGTGCTTTCACCGTTAATGAAATTATGCTGGGCACTTTTCTTTTGATTTTCCTTTTGTCTAGCACCAAATAATGTAGGGAGATTTGAGTTTTTTTTTGTTGGCAAAATTGTTGGTAATAATCATACTTGGGCTGGTTATCCTATAATAATCCCTATTTTGAAAATTGCTGGGAATAATCTATACTTGAACACTTGTGTCCCGTAATAGTGTAATTCATGTTTATAACAAGTTTTTTAAATAAATTAAACTCATAAGAAGCCATTTATATTAGTTTTGATTAGAAAGTATACGAATTATAATTGATATATAGCAAAGTTTAAAAATAACATTTTATGAGAGTTTAAAATTTCATTAAACTGTTTTGAGACACAAGTGTCAAAGTAGGGATTATTCCCAATAATTTTCAAAGTACGGATTAATTTAGGATAATCGGCCCAAGTATGGATTATTTACGGCAATTTTGCCTTTTTTGTTTGGGGTGTTAAAATAGGAGATTTTAAACACACTACTTAGATACAGATTAACCACGCACTAGCATATGAAATAAAAAATCTAAAGTGTACATATGAAAATTCTTTTTAAGCTTGTCATATCTAGTCATGTATAAATTAAATATTAAAGACATGCATTCTCAAACATTAAAATTATTTATATACCTAGCCCTACATTTGTTTTTAGTCGGGCAATTTTTAAAAAAAATGATAAAATTAATCTCAACGTACAACAACAACAACAGCAACAATCTCACTCTAAATCCCATCTCAGATGGGATACTGAGAGAGTCTGATGTACGCAGCCTTACCCCGAAAGACCGAGAAACTATTTCAGCTAATCTCAACGTACCTACATGTTAATAAATAAAAAATTATGCATTTAACTACGTAGGAAGAGTTTAAATTTTTTAAATAAGGTTACTAATGGGATAAATAGTAAATAAACAGTCGAGAATGTTTAGTTTGAAATTTCTTATCGATATAATTGTATTAAATTGTACTTCCTTCATTCTACTAAAGTGATTGCGGTTTCTATCAAAAAAAAAAAGTGCTTTCATCCGTTTAATCATGCGGGACACGTTGTTTTAGATAATGGAGTTTGATATTGAGATTTCACTCAAAACCAATACAAACCACGCAATTTATTTTCTAAAGGAAGTGTAAGCCATTTTTTATGAAAGAGGAAGTATTGGCATTTTCATGGAATGGATAAAAGAGAAAAATAAAATGTATTTTTATACCTTTTTATGATAAGAAGGGAGTAGAAAACATATTCTACCACGGATTGTAATCTCTCATGAAGGAAGTGGAGGAAAGATTACTTACGCCTTATGGGACAACCGGTGTGGCCATGTCGATCGACGTCCATGAAACTTCATGCATATTGAACACAAAAAATTGTGTGAAATAATTTTATATGTGAGACGTGATTATAATGATATAAAATGATGATTAATGACTCATCGGTGGCCGTCATTAGTGACTCTCCATTGATCATTACTGACCTGTTTTATATGTGAGATAAGGTTATTCATGATATGAAACGGGTTTACGCACATTTTTTTTGCATATTGAATTGCTGTTGAAATTTTATGTACTACTCTCCGTTCATAATCTAGGCATAACTAATATTCGTTACAAAAGCTTAATTAATTCATTCGAAAATAATTACAAGAGCTAGTAGTAAAGATGATACCGCGCCAATGCGAAAGCAAAATATATTACGGATTACGAAAGTAGCTAAATACATATAAAGTCCGAAAATGGAAAAGGGAAGATGTAGATACAATGATTTCAACAGTGCAGTACGTTAACGGGGATGGCCGCGCCGTCCGGTGATTGTCCATAGCGTGTGGTCCGAAGAGGAAGCAAATGTGAAAGATGAACTTTTTTGATGTGAAAGTTTATATTTGACCGACACGTATCTTCTCCCCAAACCAATTCACCTCTGTACTTGGCTATACTGTAACTGGCTGCTTGCGTTGTTACAGTTGGAAACAAGGACTTCACAGGAAGACGTACAAAACCCTCTGTTTGTAGGCATTTTATATGTTTGATGCACTATTTCCATGATTGCTATGGATTTATCATTGTCCTGCACTCCTGCTTATTCGATCATCTAGATCAATTTCTATTCCGTTCATTAAACTTTAATCATAGTTCTTAAAGACTAGGGCTACTTCTTGTCAACTTGTTTTTCATTCAATTCATCTCGTAACTTAAATTTTAAGCATAAAGAAGTTTCGATACCAATGTCATTTAAGAGGTTTAATTATATAGTTTTATAAGAGCTAAATATGAAGTTTTAAAATTGAGTCTCAATACAATTAAACAAAAGTTTCAATTCAACAAAAATTCACTTGAGTTGAGATCAGGTTTGTGACTTTGCTCTATCCAATTCAATTTAACTAAAATAAGTTGAAAAGAAAAGGCGCTTGTTACATTACACCAACCATGATAATGAATTCGAAGTTGTTCGTAAATTAAAACATTTAGTCATCTTCTTCTTCTTTTACCACATAGTTTAATAAGAGTTTCTTAGGATTTTGACAATTAATTACATGTTAAAACAATTATATAAAAATTCTAATTGAGCGGCACAATTTAGTTTAATACGGAGTACATTAGTGTCCGAAATTTTAAGCTAATTACTCATCAATACAAAAACTTCCAGCATGTTGATGATGATAGTTTTTTATTTTCTTTTACATAGTACTCGTACTAGAGTTTCTTTGACTAACAGTTCTATAGGGCCATGACCAATCATATAATGTAGCACCACTCGTGCGGTCAACAACCTAGGAAACATAATCCCACTCTTCCTAAGATGTTTGTTGCTACTACTGACTACTGCAATGTTGGAAGCTACTAATCTCTGATCACACAACAAATATTTGGACTTTAGAACTTTCGTTTATCAATACAAAAATATGTATTGCTAATCATATAAGTTACGTTAGGACTTTAATCAACAGCTTGTCACCCCGTGGCACAACAAGGGATCTGTTTAATACTCGTACCCATTAATAATACGGAGTATTATATATAGTAGGCAAAGTAGTCACTGTTTTAGAAGCAAGCAAAACAATCATTTATGATTTGTCAACTGTAAAAAGAGTTTAGTCAAACACAACACTTGAACTTGGACTGGACCAGCCTATGGGGTTACTTTACGATTTGGGGACACAAAAGCTAGATTGGTCATTCTGTCTTTAGCCATAAACATACTTTCTTCTTCTTTCTTGTGGATGGAAAGTTGGAAACAATTAAATCACTTTTTTTTTTTAATCTTGACTAAATAATGGTTACTTTTCATATATGCCTCAACTTATCTTAGTCACTTAAATAAATTTCAGTGAGTTTAGTACTTTAGTGCTATTAGGCACTTGATATGAAGTATAATTAAGAGGTTCAGTGCCTATAAAGTTGAAAGAATTATCTATATCTTTCAGCTTAGGTGATTATGGGCTATAGCAAAATGGCTATGAAAACCTTCCAACACTTCTTATTTTTGGTGAAATTGTTGGAAGTTAATATTTCAATGCAGCAATTGGTCAATCTCGGAAATAACCTCTCTGTTTTCTAAAACAGGGGTAAGGTTGCGTATATCCTAACCCGAGTAATCCCATTGAATGGGGATTTACACTCGTTTGTTGTTGTTGTTGTATATGAAGTATAATTAAGAGCCTAATTAGTTCATGAATAATGAGTTAGAACAAGTATAAACAAAGCTAAACAAAAATTGAGATATGAAGAAGAAGAACAAATGAGTATTGTAATTAGTTGAAATCAATAGTTGGTGAACAATTCTTTAATGATTACTAGCTCTATTAAGTTTGCTAGAAAACTTTTATCTTAGGTTTTGTTTGCAATCAATTTGAGTTTCTAATTTTCAGATTTTTCGAACTAAAAATCCATTCATGGAAACGAGAAGAAGTGGTTTTCAAAATTTTGTTGTCAGTTTTGAAAATCATAACAAGATATATCATACCAAATGTTTTAGTTTCAAAAATAATTTCACTATCACTAAGTTGAAAATCTTTGAAATTTAAAAAGGAGTATTTTGGAACTACCTACAACTTTGGCCTATTTGCGAAAAACTATCTAAAAAGTTTTTGTAAGAAACTACCTACAAAGAGCAAGACCATGGTCAAAGGGTCTAAAAAGACCAGAATACCCTTAATGTAAGTGAGATTTCTTTATTATGGAGAAATAAATTAAATTCAGAAAAGAGACCACAAACACAACTTTGGAATTTAAAATATAATTTTGTTAATTTTTTGGAAGGAGATAAGAAAGGGAAAAAGCATCACTTACTAGGCACCTGATTATGAACAAGGCTATTATCGTCTTTGAGGCACTTTGACAAAGTTTTTGCTCTTTGTAGATAGTTTCTTATAAAAATAACTTTTTCGGTAGTTTTTGACAAATAGGCCAAAGTTATAAGTAGTGCCTTACAAAATCTCTTAGCTGTAAAAAGTGAAACTTCATAGTGATCCAAAATAGGGTTATTCGGTTTGTTTCATTAACAACCACTTTTAGTCCCTGTTGAGTGTTGACACTATTTTAGTATTTTTGAGTGAAAAATATCTTGAACTAAAAAAAAAACAAAGAACAAAGACCCGGCCCAAACACGAAAGCTAACCGCGCTCCAATTTTCAGGCTATGGCCACCAGCTGCAAGATGCAGCAATAATTCTTTCTTGGGCTGGTCATCTAAGTGCTTTCCTTTGGGCCCTTAGGATTCGTCAATCGAAAAGGTTGCAAAAAGATTACGAACGTCCATTTTTTTTTTTGATAGGCAGTGAGGGAATAACCCAATTACAAAGCTAAATAAAGAGAAAGGAAGTAGGAAACTAAGGCCTGTTCGTTTCGCAGCTTATTGACAGCTTAATCAATAATTTTAAGCTCAGCTTATAAGATAAGTTTAACTTTTACAGATAAGCTGTGTTCGTTTTATCAGCTTATGGAGACAGCTTATCAAATAAGCTAGCTTATTTGGTAAGCTATGTGAGCTAGCTTATCAAATAATCTCCTATCAATAAGCTTTCTATATTCCAATATTATCCCATATAAATGGCAATTATAATTGTCCTTTTATGTCATTTTACATTAATCAGCTTCAGCTTCAGCTACTTCATCCGAACACCCTAATTAAATTATCTATTAAGCTTCAGCTTCAGCTTCAGCTTCAGCTTAATCTAACTAATCAGTTTCAGCTAGCTAATCAGCTTCAGCTGGGTTTGCCGAACATACCCTAACTAAACTAAAAGAACTCCACAGTTACTTAGAACTAGCCATCTTTCCTTGCACAGGATCCTCTATTGTCTTGTGAATCTTGACCATGAGACCCCTGCATAGTCTTCATACATAAGCCTTCGATTTTCCATGGGAGCATTGTCAAAGATCACCATGAACGGACTATTTCTCTGTTTACAATAAACATCCAAAATTAAAAAGAAACATCTCTTTACAACATTCAGAAGTGCTGGATGATACTAGTAGGAACTTGTCAGTTTTCACGGGAAGGAAAGGAAAAAAGATTGAGGGAAGAGTGTGTTTGGAATTTACACTAAATTATCCTTGAAATATTTCGTTTAGGTGGGTACTCCAGAATATAATCAAGGTTGAATTTAGGTTATAGCTAAAATTTTCAGTATGTTTTCGGTACACCGGGTGGATTTATAACCAATATTAAAGAGACTAACTAATTACATTTTTTTTTTTTTGGTGTAGACTAACTAATTACATTAAAAAGGTGACTAACAAATGTTGTAGTGCTTTGGAAAAAATTACCCGTGTACGTGTACACCACGTACACCTTAGGTACAGTACACCCGGTGTATATATATCATTAGTCACTTTTAAATATCATTAGTCGATATTTTTATTATTAGTTATAAATTAACCCGATGTACGGATACATCCAATATACCAAAGACTTGTTGAATTTTAGGTGGTTTTTTAAAAGTTCAACTTAGAAAAATCCGAAAATTCTTTTTGTGATTCTCCAATTTGAATGTAAAATTTGAGACAACGGGCAATAAAATTGACAGAGAATGAACAATAAAATTGACCACGCGTCGATCGTGGGAAAACAGAGAATGGGTAGGGGACAGTAAAATAGTAAAAGTACTGCAGCAAAACATGAGCTTGGTATTTCGTGTTAGTCTGTGTGGGCTTGACTGACTGAAATCACGGCCATGTACGTTCTTAAATATGTCCATTTATTTTTCTTTGTTAACGTAGTTATTGTATGTGTTTCCCATCTTACTTTTTCGTTTTTCCCCAGCGTGAAAGATCAAATCAATTTCGTGTTGAATGTTTTTAAAGTTAGTGTACTTTGTGCTGGTACATACAATTGTACAAGATTTTCCTCTCATGCACACTCCACTGCAGAAGGCTCATTGCCCCTGTAGCTGATCGCTCTAGCTCACTCCACGGTCTTCACTATACCTTGCTACTTGCTAGTCTACTAGCGATATGCCGATTGTAAATAGATGGGCTATCGGATAACTGAAGGCATAGCCGCATAGCTTGAG
Organism: Pharnaceum exiguum; assembly: GCA_900322385.1. Classification (NCBI taxonomy): domain Eukaryota; kingdom Viridiplantae; phylum Streptophyta; class Magnoliopsida; order Caryophyllales; family Molluginaceae; genus Pharnaceum; species Pharnaceum exiguum. Next base: position 54,510 of record ONZK01000102.1, on the reverse strand, counting down.
GTTTAATTCCATGCATTCTAGGATTGGACGTATTGGACCCGTTGAATGATTATGATGACTTCCGAGACCTAATCGAGACTCTGGTAGAGGGTGCTAGGTCCTTTTCTTTACTACATGCCTACATGGTACTCGTTTGACTTAATTAGGTCCTATATATCAATATGAGTTCTTTGACTCATTTAGGTCTTGATTATTTTTTTTCTTTCTATAGAGCATATAATTTTGAGGAAAGGGGATTATTGCAACCTAGATGAATTTTTTTATGCAGCAGTTTTATAAATGAGACATGATCATTAATGATAATAAATAAAGTCACCAACTCTGATTATTAATTTCTTCACAATAATAAGTTGTATACATAAAGCGGGTGCAACAAATCTTTAATTCGAACAGGGAAGTAAGTGGTAGCCTAGTAGTTGGCTGCCAGGTATAGAATTTAAATCCCATCACCCTCACTTGATTTCCCCTTCGCTTGCCCCTTTCCCCCAAGCGACTAGATTTATCCTCCAAGTAAGCACTACTATTAGTTCAATCTAGACCAAAGTCCCGTCCAAGTAAGTTTCAAAAAAAAAAAAAAAAGAACGTAAGACATATTATGCATGATCACATTTCAAACTAATATGCCAAGTGTAACACCCTCTGACCCATATCGGAAAGCGAAGTGGGAAGAGAACAATTTTTTAGTTGTAGATAGTAGTAGCCCGTCAAGCTAACAACAAGATATTGGTCCTGTTTGGGTAATTAACAGATAGCAGATTGGGGATTGATGTGAGAGAGAAAATGACAAAATAAGAAAAGAGCAGATTCAATAGCAGATTGATGAGAGACAGAAAAAGACAAGATATGCTAAAAAAGAGCATATAGCAGATTTGCCAAAAAAGAGCAAATAGCAGATACCAATAAGCTTAAGTGGTTAAGTTATGGGTTTAATTGGTGAATTCACATGCATCTTATTGTGTTGTGTTGTGTCAGTATTATCGGCTAGTACAAATGGTATAAGAGCGACCCTACGACCGCAGATTGATTTAGTTTAAGTCACAGAGACGGCCCGGTCAATAGCTGCTTAAAGGGGGTGTTTATGGGCCAAATGGGCCTGAGTTGTACACAACAAGGATGTTATGTTCTTAAGTTGGGTGGTTTGTAACACCCCGTGTCCCACATCTATCGGTAAGCGAATTGGGAAAAGAACAGTTTATTAGTGGTAGTAGTAGTAGCCTAGTAGCCCAAATAGTTAACAATAAGGCTTCACCTTTAAAGTTTAAGTGGTTATGCTATGGGATTAATTGGTGATTTTCCATCTTATTGGATTGTGTAGTGTCAGTATGATGGGTCGGGCCGTTACAAAAAAATACATTTTTACTACCAATAGAACGAAGTTATTTTAAAATACAAATGCATTTTCAAAATGCAGACACAAATTGTCTTTATCAACTAGATTTATCATATAAAAATTGTCGCCTATACCAGTATGGCAGTATATGCATGTCTGCAGAATTTTTTTCCCTTTTATTTGCGGTGAATTAATTTACTAATCAACACAAAATAAAATAAACAAATAACCTACCAATGATACATGAGTAAATGACAATGACTTCGTAAATAATAGAGGGACGTACTTCTACCAATCAATACAATCATGTGGTTTTGCTAATTCTAACAATCAAAGTCCTGTTCTGCATTACGGATTAAGGGAAAGCGACATCTGATTTCTACTTCATATCATATGTCATATAATTGCTTTGAAAACAACAGGTTGCGAACCATGGCTAAAAAGATTATATTAATCTCATTTGTTGAAATCACTCAATTGGCTATTGTATAAGAATAAGATCTTGCCCAACCAGACATGTCGAAGTATCTATATGAGGAAACTTTACTCAAAAAAGAGCTTGTTACAGGCCTCAAAATGTTAAGCTTTGTAGCCAGATGGGCACCTTTAAGTATTTAACTTGATTAATCTATTTTTGTGACTTTTGTTCCTTATGTTACATAATTCCATCACGAAAAGGAGACTTCCTTTTTGTCTAGACTTTCTTTTGACAGGAAAATAACGTGAATAGTCACTTGAATTGAAGGATGTCGTAGGAAAGCAGTTTCCTATTTGGTCTTGAGGTTTATGGTATCATAGCTAGGGGCAAACCATAGCCCTATGATAAGTTGATTTAGCCTTATATGCCCATAATAAATTAAGCGGGTTATCTACGCGTATTCTATATCAAACTTAACCATGAATCAATAACTCTGAGTATTTGGAGATGAGTAAACTCAATGAGGCATTACACCATGTAATCCAACTATCCAACCCAATAGGTTGTAATTTAATGACTAGAGCAGTAGAGTGTGAATCAAATACAGATTGGACTGTCCCTTAGCTTGAAGAATTATTGCAGATCAATTTTTTGTGAATACGATCGAGTTTGAATGTACGTACGTATATACTTCGTATGAACTACTCCGTAGTGTAGTAGGTTGTTCGTATGTGTAGCCTGAAAGATTGCATAGCTTGGTTCTGAATTACTGATCATATAGGGAGAGACGAGATACTGTGTAAAGGCTCAAGGTACAAAGGGTGCAAAAGTTTGGATGGGATGTTTGTTCCACGTGAGGGGAGGATCGCACGTGGGCACTGAGCATCAAGCAATAACAGTACTGTACATGTATTTTGGAAGTGGCTACTGTATAATGCTATGCACAAGTATGCATTGCTAATGCTCACTCACTCACTCATCTCCTGCACTCCACTCTCTCTCTCTATCTTTCCTCATGCAATCCGTTGCCAACAAAACCCAAAAAAATGAAACGGGATTGTTTGCTTCACGCAAGAGTGTTTCCCCTCCGTTTGATATATTCTCCTACTTGTCGTGGCTTTAAAGTTTACCCCAATAAGCTAACCTCCTACATAACTTCACCATATTTCTTTTCCCCGTACTTCTATCATTTCCTCTGTACCCCATTCCATTTGTTTTCCCCGTTTATCTCACTTCTTTTCGATATCATCACTATGTCATATCTCTTGTCTTTCCAATGTTATTGTTTTTTTCTTAAAACATACATGAAAGGGATGGATACGATCGATTGGAAGTCCTAGCATTGCCTAAAACGGATAGAGGATGTAACTAAGTAGAAACTAACCACGTACAAAGTAGAACCTACGCGAATTCCAAATAACTAGTGTGCAAAAGATGATTTGGCTTAAAATTCAGGCATATTTTGACTATGTACACCCATGTTGGATCGTTTTGTCGATGAAGTATTGCTTCACAAATAACGAGCCACATGCGTCAATATTACCAAATTGAAGTTAAAACTTGAATAGGGATATTCTTCAAAACTTATTCTAAGCAGTTTTCAATTTATATTTTGTTTGGCTCAATGCAAAATTAATTTAATTCAATTTAACTCAGTTTCAATAAGTTCAGAATTAAGAACAACCTCAATGCCTAGTGTATTAGGTATAGCACCGTTAACGGCTCACATCCATGCATTATCGTACACCTGATTGTACCTTATACCGTAGACCCTCCTTTATAAGTAGATAATTAAATATTGAACCTTTATCCTTTTTCTAAGGGTGTTGAAGAGAGAAAAATAAAATGAATGTAGGTGTAAGATTCACACCGTTATACCATGGAAATACTCAAATTTCACCCTAGTGAAAAATTGTTTTCTAACTCACTTCAACACCGCATGTCTCTACAGTAAACCTGAAATAAAACACAAGCAACATATTTAGCTAAGATATACTTCAATAGAACTACACCAACAATTTTGACGTAATAAGTTCAAGTAAAATGGTCATATATAGGTACTTTACCCAACTTTCCACCAATAGAAGCTTTTCCAAGTACTAAACCACAAGTAGCTCTAAAAGGACCCAACAGCTACACTACACCATCAAAACAAAAGATCATAAAAAAGAAATCAAAATGATACTAATACGGAGTAATAATAAATAACCTTTAAAAATCCTCTCCACGCTCACAAAATCATCATCAAGTCAAGCAAGCAATCAACACCACCTTTTCATACCCTCATCAAGTCATCAGTCACCCCCTTCTAGCTTCTACCTTTAAATATACAAACATACCCTCATTTCTCCTCTTTCCTTCATTCATTCTCTCGATCTCCCAACAGTTTAAGCTAAGCTTACCCAAGGAGAGAGAGCGGAATACGTACATCCAAGTAGCCACCCAATGAGTGGCCACTTTCATCAACAACAATGGCAAGCAACCAACAACAATATAAATACTAATGCAAATTCTAGTAGCAATACCAACACTAATAATAATATTAATACAAATGCTACTAGTAATAATAATGGTACTAATGGCCCCTGTGGGGCGTGCAAGTACCTAAGAAGGAAGTGTGTCAAGGGGTGTGTGTTTGCGCCCTACTTCGACTCGGACCAGGGCACGGCTCACTTTGCAGCGGTTCACAAGGTGTTCGGGGCTAGCAACGCATCCAAGCTCCTCCTACGAATCCCGGTCCATAAGCGGCTTGACGCCGTGGTAACACTTTGTTATGAGGCCTTGTCTAGGGTTCGTGACCCTGTGTATGGCTGTGTTTCCCACATCTTTACCCTACAGCAACAGGTAAGTACTGTATATGTTAATGTACCCTTACACTATTATGTAGTGCTGTCCATGCATATCAGCATATATAATTTGAAGGGTAAATGAAATTAATTATCTTTGCTAGTTAAGAAAGTTAAGGTCTTATGTTGAATTTTTATGTAGTGATGTGCATGTCAGCTAAGTTGATTAGCTAGCAGTCTACCAAGGTAGGGATTCACTTGCTAGAAATCTGTTCTTTTCATTGATGTTTATCTAAAATTTTATGCGTCTCTTGAATTGTTTTTTTCTTATTTTTTCTACCCCAAGTTTTGATCACATTGGGGATAACTTGCTAGTTTTCTTGTGATAGGTGAGCTGAATTAGGAACAAGAATATGATTTGTGGTACATTGTCTTGATTTTTTTTCATTATGTACTTGGGGAGGAATATATATCAAACCTTACAGAAAGAGGCGATTATACTGTTACATGAAATGATGTGTTTGCTTTATCTGTAATGTAATGGAATATCATATTCTTCTATAAAAGATAATTGGACTGTGGTCAGTATGAGCGGTCCTATCAATATAAGGTGATTTTTGTCTTCGTATACTTGTAGAATTTTATAAAATGGTAATAACTAATAACTATGCTTTGTTCATGATCAACTTCAGAGAGAAAAGAATAGTACTGATCAGTACTTGACTATTTGAGTTAAACGGAAAATTTCACCCAAGAAAATGGTGAAAAATGTTCATTCTCCTTTTGCCTGGTCTCTATCGAGTGAACCATGTAAAATGCATGATTTGAACTTCCGTAAGCAGAGATTAACAGTATTTTATATAGGTTGTTGATTAGTACTCTATTTTGTTCATCTCTAGTGATTTTTTTTTGAGAGACTGAGAGACATATCTAGTGAATTTGATCATAGAGTATTTGTTTTTGTCCACTAAGGTAATTTAGATTAAATATGTTCCCCCTTGACTAGGGAAAGTAAATAATGGTAGCTAATTAGATTTTGTGTATGTTTTTAGTTCATTGAATGATAATATGGTAGTCAACATCCAACTTAATGCGGTTGGAATTGTAGATTGAAGTTTGAACAGCACTTATTTTTGGTTTGGTACGTTTGCTGTTTCCTAGAACATTATTTATGAGTGGTAGTATTAGAACTTTGACATTCTTGTACGTACAGTAGTTGCTCGATCTTCCTTTCTTCTATCTATTCTCTTGGTTTCAAGTATTTGATCAAAGTCATGTCATATGTTGCTTCGCGGAGTTAGCAAGCTAAGAATCAGCGGCTCGAGGATACACTACTGAATATGTATACCAATTTTATCTATCAATCTTGTACAACGTATATGTTATTGTACTTTTTCTTTTATTTAATATTTGTCTAATTAACTACACCTTAGCTACGTCACTGGAGCTGTTCCTTATCATATTTTATTTTGTGAAATTAAGGAGTAGAATCGAAGGGATCTTCGTGTATTTTTCGGTACACTTTTGACTTCAATTTTGGATCCCTCTGTGCTGGATGATTGTGAAGTGACTTCATCCTCAATTTCCCGAAGTTTTCTCCAATTAAAAGTACATGGTGACGGTATTCAATTAGCATAGAATGGCCGCTTATGCAGTTACGCATGTAGTTTAATTTGTAGCTATAATTGAAAATCGTTTTGATCGCTTGCATGATATCAAATAGTGAGGTGTTCCAATATTGAATGTATTGTGGCCTATCCGAAAGGTGTTCAACCTATCTCCTCTAATTCTTTGTCTCTTCTTAACATATTCTTTTGATCGCTTGCATGAGTTCTTTCTTATATTTCTTTTTTCTGCAAGTATGAGCTTGGTCAGATTTGTTTTGGTTGCCTTGGTGTGGCGACAAGGTAGTTAACTAGTTATATTAGCATTTACACCACCGTTTTTGGTACGATTATGATCGGTGTATCTACCTAAGTCTCAGTTTAGTTAACCGTGTCCTTTCTGATTTGGGAGATCTAGGCATCTAGGGGACTCTAACATAGCGCAATATGGCCCATTTGGCCGACATTTTGATACTAAATTATATGCATAATTTGGTGCGTGGCTTCAATTAGGTGAAATACCACTTTGAGTTTAACCATTCAGGTTGACTTTCACCTGACTTGTTAGGTTTTGATAAATTCTAGAAACAAAAGAGAGAAAAAAAAAAGGCCAAACTTAGCTAGATCTTTCTTCACATCATCTGAAGTGATCAAGTGAATAATTTGACCCATGTTTTTTCTTGCTTGCTCACTCCAATCGGAAAGCTACAACAACAACAATCGAGTGTAAATCCCCATTTATTAATGGGGGTGATCGGGGGTCGGGATGTGCGCAACCTTACCCATGTTTAAGAAAACATAGAGGTGGTTTCTGATCCAATCGGAAAGCCTATTAATAATGTCACACTTACTAGCAACTGCGCCACAATGTATTTTTCCTTAGTCACTGTGATCTTAATGACCATGCTTTTTGCTTAATTAATTTTGCTCTTGTCGAATGTTGATTAATAGACTAGCTCAATTTATTAACAAGACAATGACTGTTCTTATCGATTGTTTGGATGCTTAACATTTGACACATACTACTAGATATAGAAGAATACTGTTGAAGTAGGCAAGTAGCTAGCTAGCTAGCTAGTATTCCTTCCTCTTTGGGTCCTTGAAAATGAACTGCAAATTTATTCAGCAGAACTTGTGCTCTAGCTGGCCTGGTGACCATTTCCTCTTTTGGGTGCACTGCAGGTGATGAATATGCAAGCTGAATTAGCATTTGTGCAGGCGCGACTCTCTACGTTGCAACGCCTGCCTGTTGTGACTCTCCCTCAAATGGATCATCAAACCCTGACCAGCTGCTTTGACCAAATGTCATCATCATCATCTACTACAACTGTTACGGCTAGCAGTACCATGCCTACTTACGACAATACTGGATTACATTTTCAAGCACCACCAGCAACAGCCGCAGAATTAGCGAGTTTTTGTAACTTAACTGAATATTATGATCAGCACGAAGAAGTGAATATAATCGAGGATGGTGATCTTCGAATGCTAACCCGAGAATTCGTTTCCAAATACCTGCCTGGTGTGAAATTCAAGTCCGAGCATCATTAATTTTAGGCGCCTTAATTTTACTCTATGGTGTAAGCATAAGATGAAAGGTAGCAATGAAGTATTATCTCGATTAATTTTGTGGGGTAATCACCTTGCTATGCTAATCTTTGTAATGGACTATAGTCTATGACCACTTTGTATCTTTTTGTATCAAGCTAACTAAAAGGGCCATGGTTAGAAAATGTAAGCCAACACAGCTCTCATAGTCTCGTACTCTCATGTAATGGATTATGGGACGAAGAATTATTGTGCTCTTCTAAGCTTCGTGACCCGTAGTACTGAGCATTTGGGCCTTTTTATCTTATAAGGCGATTGCGGAATTTGAACTTTCAAGGACAAATTCTTCAATTTTTCTCATGGATTTAGCAGGGCCAATATGCCCAATATGTTGTAACATGAAAATCAATTAACCAATAATTACAACAGTTGATTGAAACATTAACAAATGCATGCCACTAATTTAAAATTGTATTTTCTCGGTTTAGACACAGATTACAAGTGCCAAATGTTGACTTTCAACTAAGGAAAATTCCCCCGTCTTTTTTATTATTAGGCAATGAGGGACTCCCTCTTTCGGCGTGGTTAAAGGGCACATCATAAGTCCTAACGCACGGCCTCGGGTATTCCTGAAAATAATTCCAGTAGGTGCTCCCCCCTTCTTTTAAAGTGTTGTTTTCCTTCAATCACTCTTATAGTGTTAGACTAAGTCTACCAAATTAGCCCCAAAGAAACGTCCTCACAAGCATTTTACAATGTCAAGAACATCAACAAGCTTCCTTGAAATATCCCCTATGTACCTCTCCTTAAGCATGATTTATCGCAGGCCTACAACTAAATAAGAAGAGGAAATACTCTTAAGGTCATGCAATTTTTGCGTAGCTCCTAACTGGAAAAAGTTTCCACAACCCCCTTAGGCCCTTTCATTTGTTTTAGAGAAGTCTAACAAAACAAGACAAAACACCGACACTACGTGGGAAGAGAACTATTAAAATAACTACTCCGTAATACCATTCGTTTATGAAGTTATTCATTTTCTTTCTTACTTAGATTGTTTCATTCCCTCGAGATGGAGGCCTTTGTAATCGATGTACCTTTCTAGAAGAAAAAATAAAGAAGTAAAACTTAAACATAACCCATAAATTCTTTTAGACGAAGTAATTCAATTTTGACTTGAGCACCAATTCTTGATTTATAAAAACAGAATACTTCATCTAAAGCCATTCTTGAACACAACTAATGTTGGCATTGGTAAAACTAAAAAACTAAAAGTTTTTTTCCTCCCTACTGCACGCAACAACTACATATTTTAGGAGCTCCAGGTTGAGAGGAGGGAGGCGGCGCACAATATTGTCTGCCTGGATACAATTGCCTTTGAGAGCATTCTTGCGCACACTGTGCCTGAGTTTGACATTCAGAGAGATACTGACACTTCCATCCTTCTCCTTGACCTAAAAATGCAAGAAAACTTGTGAGCTATGTTTTTTTTAAAAAAAAAAAGAGAAAGGAGAACTCATTGCAGTACAACACATGATTAAAGAAAATGCATTGAGAATAGTAAATGCTTACCATGAGATTGAAAAAACATGACAGTGACAAAAAGAATGATGACAAATTGAAGTCTTGGAGATCCCATTATAATTTGTAGACTAAAAAAATAATGTTATGATCCTTTATAATTTATGATTGTACTGAAAGTCTCTCACACTTTATATAGAGTTGAACGTTGCACATACTATACTTTTGTTATATGATCATAATGTACAAAAATGGGATCATATATTATAGTGTAATGAGGGAAAAAATCTGGATGTAGGAAAGAGATATAATCCAACGATAAGAGGAAATAAATCATAATTATGAAAAGAGAAAATGGGTGAAAATCATTCAACACAAAAAAGTATAAACAAATGAATATGGTGACCTATTCTATTGGTTTTTAATGCAATCAAATATATCTAACTATTACATAAAGGTAGCAAGTCTTTGGTATATCAGGTGGATTTATTACTAATAACAAAGGAACTAACTAATGACATTATTAAAAAGTGACTTATAGTATATGTTGTAATGCTTTAAAAAAACACCCGGTGTACGTACGAATTGGAGGACATAAAATAGTACCTTGGAGAAAGGAAAATAATGTGGTAGATCCCTCTAATATGAGAATAATATTATTTTCTTTTTGAATTTATGATATGTAAATTGATTTCTCTAATTAATTTTTATTTTACTAACGTCTATCTTGATTTCTCTGATTGATTTGCTTTTGTTTATTTAAAATAATAGTAAAAAGAAACAAAATTACCAGAAATAACATTTTTTAATTTTCTTATTTTAGACACCCATTTTAATCTATTTTCTTTAAGAATTTAAAAAAATAATAATTAAAAGTGTTGGAAAATAAGTAAAATAATAATGAGTAAGAGATCAATTTGCTAATAATAATTAGAAAATGTAAGCCAACACAGCTCTCATAGTCTCGTACTCTCATGTAATGGATTATGGCACGTAGAATTATTGTGGGCTCTTCTAAGCTTCGTGACCCAAATTATGTGTTCGTCTTCGTGTCGTAGTATTGGGCATTTGGGCCTTTTTATCTTATGAGGCGATTGAAGAATTTTAACAAAGGACAAATTCTTCGATTCTTCTCATGGATTTCGGCAAGTCTTTGGTAAGGGTAACCTTAATGATAGTTCTAAGAGAGTTGTAAGGTGGGTTTTATGGCTAGTTGTATCAATAATCTTGGTGCAACTTTCATAGAGTTGCAAGTAGAGGTATTCATATGAATACCTCTACTTACAACTCTTGTAATTATGACATTAAATGAATAGCTTATGTGATTGGTGACACCATTTGATTTTATTAAAAAAATATGTTTCTCTAATATATGCACAACTTGAGAGAAGTTAAAATTAGAGTTTTACCAATAATGTAGAGAGGAAAGTTGAGTTGTAAGATGTTATTTTATACATTGAAAATTGTGAATACCTCTATCTGAGTTGTACCAATAAGGTTGCCCTAAACCATATGGATTTATGACTAATTATAAATGAGCTGACTAATGGCATTAAAAATGTGACTAATGATATATATTGTAATATTACTAAGAATTGGAGCATGAACTCAGCATGACCAATATGTTGTAACATGAAAATCAATTAACCAATAATTACAACAGTTGATTTTCCCCTTCCTCAAAGAACAATACTTTCCCCTTCATTTTTCTACACTTACCAGTTACCACCTACTAGTTCAGTATTTTCCAGATCTTTTCTAATCTCTATCAGCATTTCCCCTTTTTCTGTTTTATTTTTTTAAAAAATCACCTTTCATTTAATTGTTAATCTGTTATTACAGCTGAGTTTAACAAAAAACGGGTTTTCTTCTTTTCTCTCCCTTCTCCCCTTCCTAAAAAAAAAAAACCCTAGCCTCCACCAGGGGCTGCCATTAGTGCTCTATACACTAATGGTAAGCCCCCAAAAGTTCAAGTTAATAGTATTTTCTAGTCTAGTTTCAGTTTTAGTATTAATAAAACCAGTCTCTTCAATAGTAA
>ONZK01000101.1:142567-158986 GCA_900322385.1 Pharnaceum exiguum | reverse complement strand
CAATCAGATTCTTAGCCATCGATGCAGTCGAGAAGGCTAATTCGGGCCACCTGGGCCTGCCCATGGGCTGTGCTCCAATTGGCCATATTTTGTACGATGAGGTTATGAGGTTTAACCCAAAGAATCCTCACTGGTTTAACCGTGATCGTTTTGTTTTGTCAGCTGGTCATGGTTGCATGCTTCAGTATGCTCTTCTTCACTTGGCTGGCTATGACTCTGTCACTGTACGTAATTATACTCATACCGTATACGTACATTAGTTAGCCTAGCTCTAGTCCTTTATTGTTTTTTCACAAATAACCATCTCCAGGAAGAGGATTTGAAGAATTTCCGTCGGTGGGGAAGCAGGACTCCTGGTCATCCTGAGAATTTTGAGACTCCTGGTGTTGAAGTTACTACTGGTATGGTCTAGGTGACCAAAATTTGATGGGTTGTGGTTTGATGTACCCTTATCTTCGTAGTTTTTAGTTTCATTGTCTTAGGAACTGAAAATGCTCTTTGGCTTGCAGGTCCACTTGGCCAAGGTGTCGCCAATGCTGTCGGCCTGGCTTTCGTAGAGAAGCACTTAGCTGCTCGGTACAACAAGCCTGATATGGATATTGTCGATCACTATACGTACGTATATATCCCTTAATTGTGTTGTTTATTGACTGTTATTATGCCCTTGAATGGCGACCTTTAGTTTTGTGCATCACCCTGATTGTACTTGTTTTTCATCGAGGATTTTCAGCTATGTTTTGCTGGGAGATGGATGTCAAATGGAAGGTGTTTCTCAAGAAGCATGTTCCCTTGCAGGACACTGGGGACTTGGCAAGCTTATTGCCTTCTATGATGATAATCATGTAACAATGGATGGAAACACTGACATTGCATTCACTGAGGATGTCCTAAAACGTTTTGAGGCTCTTGGATGGCATGTGATCTGGGTAAAAAATGGAAACACTGATTATAACGAAATTCGTGCTGCCATCAAAGAAGCTAAGGCTGACAAGGATCGACCAACTTTAATTAAAGTACTCCTTTTTACTTCATGTTTCTTCTTTTTTATCTTCCCAACAAAACACATGGTTTCCACTCTATGTATCATATTTCAGCTTGCATTGTGAGAAGGTTTTCTCCTGCGCTGTCACTAACTGTGTGCGCACAGGTAACTACGACTATCGGTTATGGTTCTCCAAACAAGGCAAATTCATACCGTGCTCATGGCGGTGCTTTAGGAGCCAAGGAACTGGAAGCTACAAGGAGTAACCTTAAGTGGGATCATGAACCGTTCCATGTGCCTGAGGATGTTAAGATGTAACCAAACGATTGTCAAATAATCTGTCAGTTCAGCTTCTTGTGTATCATACCTATGTTGTAGTTTGCTGACAATGTTGTTTGTGTGCAGACATTGGAGTCGCCATAAAGTTGAGGGGGCTGCTCTTGAAGCTGAATGGCACGCGAAGTTTGCTGAGTATGAAAAGAAGTATAAAGAAGAAGCTGCTGACTTGAAGTCTATTATCAAGGGCGAATTACCTGGTGGGTGGGAGAGGGCGCTTCCTGTAAGTCTTGATGATTAGCTATCGCTATTATATAAAAGCGTCATGTGTTATCTGAGAATTGCCTATTGCCTTAAAAGTAAGCTAGTTGTAATTCATTTGACAATCATGTTTGGGTTCTTGTTACAGACATACACCCTGGAGAGCCCTGCTGATGCCACCAGAATCCACTCACAGCAATGCCTGAATGCTCTAGCACAGGTTCTTCCAGGAATGCTTGGTGGTAGTGCCGACACTGCTTGCTCAAGCATGACATTACTGAAAATGTCTGGGAACTTCCAAAAGAATACTCCGAAAGAAAGAAACCTTCAATTTGGTGTCAGAGAGCATGGGATGGGAGCCATTTGCAATGGGATTGCCCTCCACAGCCCTGGGTCCATCCCCTACTGTGCCACATTCTTTGTCTTCACAGACTACATGAGGGCTTCCATAAGGCTGGCTGCTGTATCACAAGCTGGGGTAATATTTCCCATGACCCATGATTCCATTGCGGTAGGAGAAGATGGACCGACCCATCAGCCAATCGAGCATTCGGCAAGTTTTAGGGCTATGCCCAATGTTTTCATGCTTCGTCCTGCCGATGGTACTGAGACTGCTGGTGCCTACAAGGTGGCAATTCAGCACAGGAAAACACCTTCAATTCTTGCTCTTTGCCGTCAAAAACTGCCACAGCTGGATGGAACTTCAGTGGAAGGGGTTGAGAAGGGTGGTTACATCATTTCTGACAATTCAAGTGGTAACAAGCCGGATGTTATTTTGATAGGTACTGGTAGTGAATTGAAATTAGCTGCTCAAGCAGCTGATGAGCTCAGAAAGGAAGGAAAAGCTGTAAGAGTAGTGTCCCTTGTTTCGTGGGAGCTCTTCGAAGCTCAACCAAAGTCTTACAAAGAGACTGTTATGCCAGCAGATGTAACTGCCAGAGTTAGCATTGAAGCTGGTTCGACCTTTGGGTGGTCGAAATACGTGGGCGACAAAGGAAAGGCTATCGGGATCGATCGATATGGTGCTAGTGCTCCTCCTGAAAAGTTGTTCAAAGAATTTGGAATTACGAAAGAGGCAGTAATTGAAGCAGCAAATCATTGTGCTAAATCAGCAGGCCGGTCCCTGGGCATGAGTAGGAAGGCGATTGTCCAGGACCTTGGCCTTGAAAGTGTAGTTCCTCTCGTTCAAATGGCGATCAAATATATTTACTGAGCTGACTAAAGCCGAGACTCTTAAGCACAAGGTTGGTCAGTCAAAATTCCCTGAATATTCTAGTCTAACAGGGGCCAGGTCCAGGTCCTAAAGCCCTAAGTTACAATGCCTGATGGAATAAAACAAACAGCCAAATTTCAAATATACTCAATCTCAGAATCACTCCAACATTTAGTACAATGCCAGAGTATTTACTAATTGCAAGTTTGCAACCACCACCCCCCCTAAGGCTATGTTTTGTTCGTCGGTATTACTACAATTCAGTTTTTTTCACTTTTTTCAGTTCAGTTCAGTTCAGCATCTTTCAGTTTTTTTCAGTTCAGTTCAGTTTTAGTTATAATTATAACTGTCTTCAGGTTTTTCCAGTTCAGTTTCAGTTCATATCATTTCATCCGACCAAAACACACCCTACAATGAAGCAGTGATTTTTAGGCAATGGGTCTCATGTGTAAACTTGGTAATCAAGAAAAATACGCCTACAAATCAACATAACAAGATGACGTATACATTTATTAGGCATCCTATACAGTATCTTGCTAATCAACAATATGATGTCTCAACGAAACAGTAGTTAGTAGTACAAGCCACAACAAGTTCCCATCAAGATTCCAAGCACCATGCATTAAAAGGGGCGGGCAAATCTTCCTTTCCTCAGTCTAATCATATATATATAATTTTTTTTTTGAACATATATAATTGAATTTGACAAGGAGTAACTAATTTCAAAGAGTTCCTTGAGCATTGGACATGCAACTTCCCCAACTGCCTGAATTTGCCTTACTTGGCCCCGGGAAATTACTCATCGGACAAATTTCCTTTGGCAAGTCTTTGGTACATTGGGTGTACACGTACACGGGGTGGATTTATGACTAATAAAGGGACTGACTAATGACATTAAAAAGATGACTAATAATATATGTTGAAATGCTTTAAAAAAAGATTCGGTGTAGGTACACCGAGTGTACCTAAGAATTGGAGAATTTCCTTAGGCAATTGAACGCTCGAGCTAGCAGATGATCCTTCCTTGGATGTCCACTATATGATGCTCATTGCTAGGATCATGTTGATCATCCTCGGGTATGGCTCTTAAAAACTTTTCTAACCACCTACAGGGAAGCCCCGCCAACCTACCACGCTCGCCCTGCACACCGGACAAGAGGCATTCGAAGCGAGCCAAGGAGCAATGCAGTGGTGATGGAAGAAGTCGTAGCAATGAGGAAGGACCCGTAGAATGTCTTTATCCTTAAATTCGTTCAAGCACACGGTGCACTCTAGCTCCCTTTGCCCTACGCAACGTTTCTTAATCTTAGAGAACTCGGGAAGGGACGGACTCCACCTCTGCCCCGTCAAGCCCACACACCACCATTGCGTGTTGGTAGTTGTTAAAGCAAGCCCAATATTTGTTAAGAGAGTAGTATTTTTTTTACAGTTTACTAATTGTAATAGAGTTGTATTTAGGATTAGAAAAAAATCCTTTGTTAGGGGGTAAACTTATATGATTGAACAACTTTATTATTTGATATTTATAATTATTTATGTATGTTCTTCCTGATTCATGTTTCTCAAAAAAAAATTATCGGTTGAACTATTAGTATAATTGTGATATAGTTTATTCTTAATAAATTGTTAATTTTTATGGTGTATGAATGTTTATTTGATTAGCGTACAAGCCAATTCCCAAAAAAAAATAAAAATAGGATTGTGTTTTTGCAAAGAACAACACTATTATTGATTAATTAATGCATGGAAACTAGTTTTTTAAAAAGGTACATAGAGTAAGTGGCCCTCCTCATATGTGCATGAAGAGTAGTATAGAACCATATGTCATATATGCATACATTAAGTAATATTAAAAAAAAAAATTACTCAAGTGGTAGAGAGTTGGAGTACACATTTAGTTTAAGGATGATTGATTCTTAGCAACCTTGGTGCCTCTTTTTACACTAAAAGAAAAGGAAAAATTGAAAAATACCTTTTTTAAGTAATACAATTTATTTTTTTCAATAAATACAAGTCATGTCATCATGATAATCTTGAAAAGACATCTTGTAAAACCCTAAATGTAACCCTAGTTTTTATGACAATAAATGACATACAATAATAATAGAAATGGATAATAAACATAGTAGAGCTTCAATGCTTCTACCCCAAAAATTCCAAACAAGTGTTAATTCAACATATCTTCCGTTCAAAAAAACAAAGACATGCTAAGCATAAGTAACCAAAAATAATATTCAACAACCATAATAACAATACTTCATCCATAAAACCCAATAATCTAGATGGTCTAGACAACTAATACTACTGATTGTGAATCAATAGTCGTCGTCTCCACTTCACACGTGCGTGTTAGATCATATATAACTTTATCTGTAAAATGTCAACATCGAAATGGGTGAGTTTCGCGACTCAGTAACCCATATCAACAATACAGTACCACAAGCACATACCTATCAGTCTTCTACAAGCACACGAAAGTTGTTGATCATATAACATGTCTCATACCAAATAGGTTCACTTATGAATAACCATAGCTTATCGTGTCATATCAACTCATAGCAGAATAGTGCAGCGGAATACAGAATCATAGATTATCATAACATAAGTAACGTTCTTTGATCATTCAGGAATTATATATGTCCTCACAAATCAAGTTTATGGTTTTGGGAAGCAAACGTCAATGGCAATGAAAGATCGGGTACTTCCATGATAAGCCCCTTCCAGCTAGCAATCCACTAAAACGGGTTTAAGTGTGATCATACTCTCCCTAATAGTCACCACTCAAAGATGGGCTATCAGCATGCAACCTCCCTACTAGCTAAACGACAAGACTACATATGTAACCTACGAACCCTAACCAGGAAAATTGCTAAATGGTTTAATTTTTAAATCTCCTGAAAAAAGAGCCCCTAATAGCCAAGAATAGGGGTCTTCAAATAAGATAGACTTCCCTTTCACTTTACGTTATTTACAAGTTCGGAAAGGGTTTAATCACAACAAAGGCTCAACAATATTATTCATTTGTTTTATTAACCATTAGGATGGATCTCATAACCCACTCCCAGTCATTAAACAATAGATTAACCAATATCAACCTTCATTGGTTATAAACCCATCACAAGGCATAATAATATCAACAGTAGGCATACAAGGCAAAGTAAATTACACAACTCAGCTACGGATAATCATTGTGATCATGCATAATGATCTTAAATCAAGTTAGCATATTCATCATACAATATAATCCACAATAATCAATAACATAGATGTCTACATATATAAAATATCACAATCATGCTATAGGTCCCATAATAGAGCACTTAAAAAATAACAATCCAAAACTGACATAACCAACTTGCGAGGTTTAGGCCCGTCCTCTAACTTACAATTCATCATGCAAGTTTTCTGGTCCTCTAGCAATTTTAAACATGTCATACATGGGACTCCTATCAATATAATTAGTCAGCCAAAGTAAAGTATAGGTAATATGAATTACCTCAATCCAAGCTTAGGAATACACAATCTAAGCTACTCAACACAATCAATCAAATGGTTCGTCGTCACAAGGAGTGTCCTCTACAATAATTCAAAACAACACCATAATTATTCAATCTAAATATAAATTCAGAATTTACAATTTAATATATAAAATACCCAAAAAAAAAACTTTGCTCGCCAGAGCTCGGCACAGCGGGCTCGGGGCCGAGCCACACAGTGCACGCCTTGGTCAGAGCTCGGCAACACCCGGGCTCGACCGGGATGTCGCCCGTGTGTGTCGGGTGAGAGTGGACGAGAGAGAAGGAAAGAGTTGTGTGGGCCCAGGCGATCGACAGTGTCGAGAGAGGGGATGTAGAGATAGTGGCGACGGGTGAGGGAGAGAAAGGAGAAAACCCGTGTGAGAAATTTTTACGGATGAAAACTAAATGAGGGTATCCCTTCAGGTCAAGCCACTTTATATAGGCTCCCTCTTTCCATAAAATAAAATAAATTCCTTTCCTTTTTTTCAAAAGACTGGTCCATTATATTAAGCCCAATTGTTGGAAATTCTTTCCTTTATTTAAATTAAGGAGTGAAATTATCAAAATAAATTCCACACACTAATTAATTAAATAATTAAATACATATTATAAAATAATTTATAATAAATATAGGATTTGACACAACTACTATGACATAAACAAAAATTACCTACAAATTTCCAGCCCTCTTAACTTGTACCGAGGAATAATCAATTGAATTGTCTGATTTAGAACGCGGAAGAAGTAAAGAAATGCAGCCCCTCCTGCTCAAAGTTGCATTAATATTACTGCTAGAAATAATATCACGATAATCAGTACTCTTAGGACTGATCTCCATAGGTAACTTTTTGTTGCTCTCGTCATCTGAACCTAGGACCTGAATCAGCAAGTCGCCCGCTGAGTGGGACCTAACAAAGCCAAATTGTGGACGTGTGCAACAATCGTTGACTTCTATATTCGAGTCAAATGATCCATCTTCAATAATCTCCACAACATGGTGATCATCATCATCATCCTGTCGCTCTTGATCACCATGATCATCATCATCAGATATCTGAGATAAGGAGCTTGAGAGGCGATCGAGTACGGTAGACCTACTTAAATTGGACCCATGCCTACGAGACAAGCTTCCACGGCACACAGGGCACGTAACATTGGAAGCAAGCCAAGGATCAATGCAACCAGGATGAAAAACGTGGTAGCAGTCTGGAAGAATACGTACGACCTCCTGATCCTCGAACTCGTTTAAACAAACGGTACAGTCTAGGTGATGAGCCTGATCTTTCAGATGACTTACTTTAATCTTAGAGAAACGCAAGGAAGGCAGAGATTCAACCTCTTCCGCGTCAAGACCACGCTGTTCCGCCATGTTCTGATGATCATCATGTTGGCCCATACCTGCTGTTCCGAAGCGCCCATTGCCACTTCTACGGATATGGTACGTGAAATAGAATGTAACTATAAGAAAAACGACAACAGTGATTATAATGACAATGTACATATATGACGACTTGATGGAATTATCATCGGCAGTGACCATGACAGGGAAAAGAATTAGTTGTATTGATGGTAGGACACAATATCTAGCGTCCTTGTGCCCCATTGTTAGCCAAAATGTTGTACTCCTAAATTGGCTAAGCATTATTCAGTAAATGGGTGTACTCGATAATATACATTTAACAGTTGCTAGTTCAATGTTTTACTAGTTTTTTCCCGTTTTAATAAGAGCATAACTATGCTTGGAATGACTCATAGAACCAGAAATGGAGGCCATGAAGTGATGTACTCTCGACTGTCATAACTTGACTTCTTTGAGTATATATGTTGTTTAATCTACATACATATGTGAGCACCAGATACGGATGGCTTTCGTACCAGGTATATAAATTCAGTTAGTGGTAACCCTGCAAGTACTCCTCGTCTCCTCATACAAATTAATAAATTATAAACTTGATCATATGATTAGCACATCTATGCGTTTAAGCAATCAAATTGACTTCGAATAATTAATGTGAGATTGAATCTGTCAGCATTGATTATTCATGAGAAGTAATTGATTATTAATAAACTTGATCATATGATTAGCACATCTATGCGTTGGCAATTGATTATTCAAACGGTAAGGATTTGTGATCCTACAACAACAACAATCGAGTGTAAATCCACATTCAATGGGGTGCTCGGAGTCAGGATGTACGCAACCTTACCCTTATTTAAGAAAACAGAGAGGTTATTTCCGAGATTGACCAATTGGTGTATTGACGTATTGCTTTCAACAATTTCACCAAAAATAAGAAGTATTAGAAGGTTTTCTTAGCCATTTTGCTATAGTACTCCATAATTCTAAAGATGAATGATAGAGATAATTCTTTCAACTTTAAAAATATCGGACCTAAATCAGTATATCACTGATCAGCAGGCATTCTTTCTTTTTTTTGGTAGAAACAGGTACTTCAAATTAATTTTAAGCTGCCCCGAGGTTCAGCATCAGTTGGTCAAAAACAAAGACAGAACATAAAACTGAGTCTAGGCTCACATGCGAGCCTCTCAATACATCAATTTCCGAAAAGGAATTTTATAATGAAGGCAATTGTGCTAACTGTTCCATCTCAAAGTCCCCATCTCTCGCGCTTCTGGCCAGTGCGTCTGCAACTGCATTGCCCTTCTTGTCCTCCATCGTGCATGAGAAGTATCCTCCTTGGTCCCTCCACTAGAGTTGGCTGCCCAGTTGGATGGTCTGTTGTCAGAGCCTTTCCACTCCTCTGGCCACTTAGTAAAACCCTGCATTCCTCAACCAAGTGATGATAGGGATTAGGGAGTGATCACATCAGTATTAACAATGGCTAATAATGCTGCCATACAATCATAGGCTAAAATAAAATCTCTCTTAATTGAGTTATCTGGAGAAACAATCCATTTCAGTGCTAGAATAATAGCCTCAATTTCTCTCCAAGTGGCATCAGGACTGGCTGTTGAATGTCTTTGCCCTCCAATCCATTGACCAAAATGATTCCTAGCAACAGTTGATAGACCACTCTTGAGCGGCATTCCTTTCCGAGCTCAAATGTGACAGCTCTATGTTTTAACTTGCTTAATTTCAATCCTAAAGATGGCTGTTTTAATCGGGGGTTTCTCAAGCTGAACGTAAGGCACACAAAAACTAAAAGGTGAATTATTGCATGCACTGAAGTAGCTAGATTAGAAGCTGATGAATGTCTTTTTCCAATGATGTTTCGGTCGGATTGCAGAATCGGAATCGGTTGAATCAAATTAAAAATAGTTCCAGTCGTCATGCAAGTTAATATGTGATTATTTATTTTAGAACAGAAATGAATTATTGTCCTAGCTAGGCATATCTTATACATGTTGATGAAGTTTGCAACACTTGAATATCACATGTCGCAATATCGCTCATGACATGTACCTTAGGTGACTGCTTTGAGCTTAAACTACTACAACAACAACAATAACAACAACCGATCGAGTGTGAATCTGGCTCCATTCAATGGGGATGCTCGGGGTCAGGATGTACGCAACCTTACTCCTCTTTAAGAAAACGGAGAGGTTGTTTCCAAGATTGACCAATTGGTGCACTGAATTATTGACTTCCAACAATTTTACCAAAAATAAGAAGTATTGAAAGGTTTTAATAGCCATTTTGGTATAGTTCATAATCACCTAAAGTTGAAAGCTGTGTTATTTTCCCTCTAATTCAGCTGCTTGCTATGCGTAGGACTACTACTTTTAATGTGTGCCTCCTAAGATCTACATCATCATCATCAGATAGAAAACATCACAGTTCACTTGCCTTCCCGGGCAACTGCTCCTCACCAACCTCCCCTACCAAACCCTTCAACAACCCACTTAGTTAGCTAATTAGAAAGAAAAAGAAAAAAGAGGCATACCACATTTGTCACTTCTCTATGAGCTTACTTCTGCTTTTCCTAGTACTTATCATTTGTCAACCCTTGTGCATGCATGCTGTTTCGATCAGTATTTGAGAATCATAAATTATGTGCTGATCAATAGTAGACTTAGTAGTGGTACGTACACTAGTACTACTAAGTGTACCAGTCACTTTTTACCAATTTGCTGCCTTGCTGCAAAATGATAATAAGGGAACAAAGTCCGGAGTTTCTATAGTCATCAATTTATGCGTTGATCATACTACTGTAATCAAATATTTGCAAGTCAAAATATTGTGCAGCTTGAAAGATCCCAGTGCACCCTTATGACAACCGGAAGCATCATAGTACGCCATCACAGTATTCAGTTATTCACTATTCACAGATCACCATTCACAAAGTAAAGGTTTGACCCGTGACTCGCCCACAATCCCAAGGGGCAAGGGCCATCGAGCTTGAACATTGGACACAAGAGGGTCATTATCCTCTAATTTTAAACTAGGACTAATCAAGCAATTTGCACCTCCCCATTGGTTTTCCACTAACTTCCATTCTTTAATCAAACTTTGAGGCTTGTCCTTTGTTTTGTTCTTTTAAAAAAGTTAAAAGATTCTGAATGTATTTCCGTTTCTTCAATTTCGTTTCCTTTCTTGTGTAGGGGTATCATAATATATCAGTAGATTGTCTGTTGAATAGGCTCAACAATTAGACATTTACATACAGAACTCTTGTTCCCTATACCACATATGATCAAGATTTGAACTAAAATGAAGTTTTTTAAGCTAGTATAGAAGTATAGAACATGATCTGTTACTCTTTTTGGATGGAAAAACATGTCCTGTTTAATCGCTATTAGTCCTCATCTAACGAACTCTCAAAAGTCATAAACATCTGTAAATCTGTAATTCTCTTGCCAGTTACCAGCGGAGATCACAAAGGTGTCTGACTGTCTATCTATCTAAGTTATTTAAAAAAAAAAAAAAAAACAGAAAACATAACCAACCACCAACCCAAAAATAACACATTTTTAAAAAACACCCGTCAACAGCGTTAGAACCTTGATCACCTCCCTTCCACCAACCCCTTTTCCCCCTTCTTCCTCTTAAACCCCCCTTCTACTCCATTCTCTCTCCTCCTCTGTTTTTTCTCTAAACAAAAATCGTCAAAAATGGCAACATCCCTCTCCCTCTCAAAGGCCATCTCAGCAAACCTCCACAAAAACAATCACACCCTTACCCCAAAGCCAACCTCCCTCTCTCTCTCCTCCAAACCCACCACCACTCCACTCTCTCTCCAGAAACATGCCCAAAAGCCCATCACAGTAGCCCAAGCCCAAACGCTACAACCGATAACACCCCAAACAACGGACATATCCATCGTACAAAAGTCAGTCAACGCGATCAGATTCTTAGCCATAGATGCAGTTGAGAAGGCTAACTCAGGTCACCCTGGTTTGCCCATGGGCTGTGCACCCATGGCACATGTTCTGTACGATGAGTTTATGAGGTTTAATCCTAAGAATCCTTACTGGTTTAACCGTGATCGCTTTGTTTTGTCCGCTGGTCATGGTTGTATGCTTCAGTATGCTCTTCTTCATTTGGCTGGTTATGACTCTGTCACTGTATGTTCTTCTCCTCTACTCCACTCTCTCTCTTCCCTTGAATTTGATTTGTTTGTGTTTTTGAGGTGATATTTGTTGTGGGTTTTTGTTTTTATGATCTGGGTATTTGTCCGTTTTTGTAAATTTTGTTTCTTTGATTGTCATTTCTGATAATTTGTGTGCAAGTCTGTTACAGTCTCTCTCCTTGATTTTCACTTGTTTGTGTTTTTGAGGTGATATTTGATATGGGTTTTTGATTTTGTGATCTGGGTATGTCTTCATTTTTGTAAATTTTGTGTCTTTGATTGTCATTTGGTCAGTTTTTATAATTTGTGTGTAAGTCCTTTCCTGTATTGAGGATTTGAGGGTGATATTTGATATGGGTTTTTGTTTAATTGATCTGGGTGTGTCTTCTTTTTTGCAAATTTTGTGTCCTTTTTTATCTCTTTGTTTGTTCTTGATCACTTTTTTGGAAATGATAGTTTTTCTGTGTTACTTTCTCTCTCCTATTTGATGGTTTGATATGGACATCTCTTTTTTTTTGAATTTTTTTTATACTGATTTTGGTTGTTGTTGAATTCTTTTGTGATAATGTCATCTCAACTCCTTGCTCTCTCCTTTTGTGGTTAGTGATTGGTAGAGGCCTTGAGGGAAATGAGTGATAGTTTGATCTGGAATTTTCTCCACTTTTGCAAATTTTAAGCTTTTTTGTTGCTATTGTTTCTCTTGTGCTTATGATAGCTCTACTCTTTTCTCTCACCTGTTTGATTGCTTGGGCCTTCTTTTAATTGTTGGGGACAAATAGTTTTCTGATGGTTTGATCTAAGTATCCTTTCTTTGCTGAAAATTGTGTTTTATTATTCTTCTCTTGCTATTAGTATGCTAGTGTAATATGACTTTTCTATAATGGTCACTGGATGGTCTTGTGATTTGTAAGTTACAGTTTGTACTGCACTGGTTGATTTTTGTTATTTATGAAGTCTATCTTTAAAAACAAAACTCCAATTTTCCCTTGAAGGATTTTGGATGTAACTGATCGTTGATGTGTTATTCAATGATTTTAACGGGCTGAACGAAAATTTGCTTGACTATTTTGTGATTTGTCCTTTTTCATGCAATGACACTTCAGGTTGCTCCACAAAAAGAACATTGTTGTATTTGATGTATCACTGTCAGATAGTTTGTGTTCAGATATGAAAATGAAACCATATGGTCCTAGCTCTGCTGGCACCTACTCCCTTTAATTAGTTCTACCAATGTTTTGGCTTTTTGATCATTTAACATGTTGCAAAGGTTTTGTATGCTCTCTTTAAAGTTTTTGTAAAATTGTTTTATTTGTTATTACTTTTACTCTTTAGTAATAATTTTTTTACCACCCTGTTGGCAATGTTGCTCACCAGGAAGAGGATTTAAAGAATTTCCGTCAGTGGGGAAGCAGAACTCCTGGCCATCCTGAGAATTTTGAGACTCCTGGTGTTGAAGTTACCACTGGTATAGACTGTGTGACCAAAATTTACTCTAGTTTTATTTTTGTCTTTGTGGTAAATTGGTTCTTTACTTTCATTTCTTTGACAATGATCTGTGGCTTGCAGGTCCACTCGGTCAAGGTGTTGCCAATGCTGTCGGGCTGGCTCTTGCAGAGAAGCACCTGGCTGCTCGGTTCAACAAGCCTGATATGGAGATTGTCGATCACTACACGTATTTCTCTTTTACTTGCTGTTTAATGATTGTTGTTATGCCCTTGAATGAAGGGCTTTTGGTCATCCCCTGACTTGTGCCATTCATTGATGATTTCCAGCTATGTTATACTGGGAGACGGTTGTCAAATGGAGGGAATTTCTCAAGAAGCCTGTTCCCTTGCAGGACACTGGGGACTTGGCAAGCTAATTGCCTTTTATGATGATAATCATATATCAATTGATGGAAGCACAGACATCGCATTCACTGAGGATGTCTACAAACGTTTTGAGGCTCTTGGATGGCATGTGATCTGGGTAAAAGATGGGAACACTGGTTTTGACGAAATTCGTGCTGCCATTAAAGAAGCGAAGGCTGTTACGGATCGACCAACTTTAATCAAGGTGCATTCTTTTTTCCTGTTTTTCTGCCCCTACCCAACAGAATTCGTTCGATGGTTATGGTTTCCAATCTTCGTATTCTATTCTGCCTCTGCTTATGAATTCTCTAGTTGGCACTGTCACTAACTCTATGTATACAGGTAACAACAACTATTGGTTATGGTTCTCCAAACAAGTCGAACTCTTACAGTGTTCATGGTAGTGCTTTGGGGGCCAAGGAAGTCGAAGCTACAAGGGGTAACCTTGGGTGGGATCATGAACCGTTCCATGTGCCTGCGGATGTCAAAAAGTAAGACATTGTAAATAATTCTGTTGTTTCAGCTGCTTTTGGTTCGTGCCTTTATTGTAATATGCTGACAGTGGTTTCTGCCTACAGACATTGGAGTCGTCATACACCTGAGGGGGCTGCTCTTGAATCTGAATGGAATGCCAAGTTTGCTGAGTATGAAAAGAAGTATAAAGAAGAAGCTGCTGAGTTGAAGTCTATCATGACGGGTGAATTACCTGCTGGGTGGGAGAAGGCGCTTCCAGTAAGTCGGATGATTACCTTTCGTTGTTGTGTCATGTGTTTTCTGAGATAGTTGTTCCATAAAATTGTATGTGGATACAAACGTTAGAGAATTGTGTTGTTTTAACTTTTACCCAATAAACACTGACCACCATGTTCTGGATCTTGTTACAGACATACACCCCAGAGAGCCCTGCTGATGCCACCAGAAATCTATCTCAGCAGTGTCTGAATGCTCTCGCGCCAGTTCTTCCTGGCTTTCTCGGTGGGAGTGCTGACCTTGCTTCCTCCAACATGACATTGCTAAAAATGTTTGGAAACTTCCAGAAGGAGACTCCTGAAGAAAGAAACCTTCGATTTGGTGTCAGAGAACATGGAATGGGAAGCATTTGCAATGGCATTGCCCTCCACAGCCCTGGGTTCATCCCCTACTGTGCCACATTCTTTGTCTTCACGGATTACATGAGGGCTTCCATAAGGATGGCTGCTTTATCGCAAGCCGGGGTAATTTTTGTTATGACCCATGATTCCATTGGGCTTGGAGAAGATGGACCTACCCATCAGCCCATTGAGCATTTGGCGAGCTTTAGGGCTATGCCCAATGTTTTCATGCTCCGTCCTGCGGATGGTACTGAAACTGCCGGTGCCTACAAGGTGGCAGTTGAACACAAGAAAACACCTTCCATTCTCGCCCTTTCCCGTCAAAAGCTCCCACAGCTGCCTGGAACTTCAGTCGAAGGGGTTGCGAAGGGTGGTTACATCATTTCCGACAATTCAAGTGGTAACAAGCCCGATGTAATTTTGATGGGTACTGGTAGTGAGTTGGAAATTGCTGCTAAAGCAGCCGATGAGCTGAGAAAGGAAGGAAAGGCTGTGAGAGT
This sequence comes from Pharnaceum exiguum, assembly GCA_900322385.1. NCBI lineage: Eukaryota > Viridiplantae > Streptophyta > Magnoliopsida > Caryophyllales > Molluginaceae > Pharnaceum > Pharnaceum exiguum. The sequence continues at coordinate 143,764 of ONZK01000101.1, read as the reverse complement.
TGTCTCATTTGTTTCGTGGGAGCTCTTCGATGCTCAACCAGACTCTTACAAGGAGAGTGTTTTGCCAGCAGGTGTAGCTGCTAGGGTTAGCATTGAAGCTGGTTCGACGTTCGGGTGGTTGAAATACGTGGGTGACAAAGGGAAGGCTATCGGCATTGACCAATTTGGTGCCAGTGCCCCTGCTGGAAAATTGTACCAGGAATTCGGAATTACCAAAGAGGCTGTAATTGGAGCAGCAAAATCAATGTGCTAGACAAGGGTATTTTTACTTGCGGCTTCAATTCTCATTTGATGAGCTAGTTAGAACACACGATTCCTGGTGATTGGGTGGGTTTCCTCATCTCAGAATAAGAGGAGAATAAGTTAGAATCCTTCCTTGTAATCATTACAGCCCACACTGGTGTTTGAGCCACCATGAGCATTGTCTACTATTTAGACGTTGAAGTGTACAAGCCTTCAATGTTCCTTTGTTTCTTTTTCCTAATTCGTTTGGGTGAGAATGAGATGAGAACTTCTGAAGTTTGAAAATGTTGTACTTATTTTGTAGTATTACAGGTTTGCTTATTATTGGTCGATGATCAAACTTCGTTTTTCACCATCTTTGGTCTATGTAGAAGCTATAGCTTGCGCACTGTTCCCTTATTTCATATTTTAATGTCTTCATGTTATCAGTAGTGATGCGTCTTTGACAATTTTGGCAAAGGAAGGAGCTACTCCTATGGCGACTGGCTGCTGTTTGTTTGTTTAGGCTCCCATTGTTGAATTACCATACAAAAATATGATGTAGATTTTGAGATTATTATTCTACAATCTATATTAGCTATTATATCAACCCAAACATTTACTCTCACTGTTCCTGTCGTGTTGAGTTTTCATAAAGATAATAAGTGGGTCATTTTGAAAATAATCTCCCAGGTTACTTACATCAAACTCCCTCGGTTGTTCCTGTCGTGCGAGTTACCAACTCAAAAAAAAGGAGAAACATCCTAGTGGTTGGTATGTGTTAAGTGTCAAAATATTGGAGATTGATTGAACTAACAAGTAACAAAAAGATTGGCATATACCCTATGCAATGAACAACGAGGGGGATATGACCATCACCTAACGCCTGGCTAGGGATGGTAATCTCACCCGCACCTGTTTCATATCCATTTAATCCGTCGGATATAGAGAGGCTTTTGATGAAAAGTTTTTAAA
>ONZK01000101.1:113121-123967 GCA_900322385.1 Pharnaceum exiguum | reverse complement strand
GTTATTAACCTGCCATTGCTCACAAGTGACATCCATGGAGAAGTCTACATCGAGAATTTCTCTTTTTATTTGCAACTCATAGCTCACTACGTACCATAATTAGTTCACTTTCAGTCGACTAATATACATGGAGTTGCAATTTATCAATGATATTAGTTTCAATGCTATAAGGCACTTAATATGTAGGCAAACATTTTGGCTGATGAAATAAAATGGTCATCCACTAACAGAATAAAGTCTTCTGATAATACTATAAGGTGTCCATATATATATCAAACTTTGGCACCTACTATACTTGAAGATAAGAGCTGAACTGGAGTATAGATTCAATGATTAAGGTGACCATTTTAAAAGGGAAGTTCCATTTCATCATGGTAAATTTCCTAACGCCAAATCATGTGTCCAAGATCAGTCGTATATATTCCACCTGAATGAACAACCTCAGGTAAATAGTTGAGCAAACACTACAGAGCTGGGGGTGAACACAATAGGGGGCAAACCCAATTTCTTCGCCCGAAATTAAGCATATATAATATGTCCTGTGTCGATACTTGATCACACAAAGGGTGTGTAAAATTTAAACATGGGTATTGCAAATTGCAATAATGTGAAACATACAGACCCCTGGCCAGAAAACTAGCAAGTATAAAAGTTCAGCTTTCAAATTAAGCAATCATGCTGCTAGTGCTAGGTCCCTCTTACCACTTCCACACCAAAAAGGAAACCATACCCTAACCTCCTTTTCAACTCAAGTCCATTCAGTACCAGGCTAACAGCAAATTAAGCTGCAATTACCTAAGAACAACCAAGCCAATCAACCAACTAGCATCCACAAGCATCATACAATCACAATGTTGCAACTTAAAGCATTAAAGCACCTTTCTTTGCCCTTTTCTTATTCATCATCATCATGAATCTTTACCTATACCATCTGGGTTTTCTCTCTAAAGTCATAATGTTAAAGCAAAACAATAACAAAATTTGTTTTAACACACACAAATTAACTACTAACAAAATAAAAGCAAATAGAAACACATAAACATGATAAAATGACAATGTTGCATGATAAAGAACCTATCTTTTTCCTTTTTCTACCATATTAAGCTAATCAACATCTGGGTTTGCTTCATCACACTGTAATGTATCTAAGTACACATAAAAACAACAACTATAAACTCATATACACATGCCATGCTTAACAACTACTGACTGAACAAGCAGGAAAAACAAAAAGAAAAAGTACCCAAGTAAAAACAATAAATAAAAGGAAAAATAAATTACTTGGGCCAAGTAGTGACAGCAAGATCATCAAGCTTAGACTGAGGAGGGTTCTTCTCAATCTTAACTCCAAACACTTCTTTGGTGGTACCCATTGACACTGACATTTTGTTTGTTTTTTGAGGCTTATTATAAGTGAGGTAAAATTGGGATGTTAATAAACAGACCAGTAAAACCAGCATGGATTGAAATATAATAGAGTTTGTTACTATTGCCATTTGCATTGGCTTGTAAAATCTTTTTTGCAACCAGCAAATGATTTCCTTCTTTTTGAATCTCCCACTGGAAGTTTTGCAGGGTCAGTTGATGACCAGGACTTGGGCCTGCAAAGGCCCATAATAGTATTGGACCCTGGCCAACTAGGTAGCCAGGCCCTTCTGCAGAATTCTGCACTAGGACCTTTAGCAGTATGGACTATGGAGTATATTTTCTCATTTTCTAAGTTTTTGTTAAATTACATTTATTTGATTTTTTTTTAAATATATCATTGAGCAAATTAGGATTATTGAAATTCCCTTTAATGATATTCATGTTGTGGGAAGGCTAAAACTTCAATGCAACAATGCATTTAGGGTCAATATCGGAAACAACCTTTATATTTTCATAAACAGGGATACGGTTGCGTACAACCTGACCCCCGAATACCCCCGTTGAATGCGGATTACGCTCGATCGTTGTTGTTGTTGATATTCATGTTCCACTCGGTTAGGGTCTGACAAGGAATGGGAATTTGATATAAAAACAACAAAGAGGGTTTGATCCTAGAATCACTCCCAAATTGAAACATAGATGGATCTAAAAATTAGACACAAATATCAAAGTTAAAATATTCACCACAACTCTTTATATGAGAGAATGCCTCTTCTAGAGACACATCTTACCTATAAGAAAATCCAAACAGTGCCTTCATGCAAACATTATCAATCAATTATTTACCCATTATCCTAATACATCAGTTACACGAATGAAAGTTAAAGATCACCAATGGATTGACGGTGACCCGCCACAACAAGATATAGAAAGTTGGATCCATTTATACAGAAAAAAATATATGGAACCAAAAGAATATCTAATAGGAAGTCTCAATCTTATTTGGAAACGAAAAAATGACAAAATTATCGAACATTACACATTTAACTCATCATGAGATTTCATGAGGGCAAAATGATGTATTTAGTATGATACAAAGGCTGAGTTTGGGGTTAATGTGAAGTGATGTAACTGTAGTAGGTGTTGTAGTTTGTAGTTGTGAAGTGATGTAGTTGTGGTTGAAAATGCTTTCACCTACAGCTAGTAAGAGGTGAGGTGAAAAAACAGCTATCAATTCTTATATTTGAAAAGTACTTTCACTCATCGCTTTTAAAAAAAACTATCAAACACCCTAAAAATACAAAAATGTTACCGAAAGCACTTTGAAATCACTTTTACCTCTATCCCAAACACAGCCAAAAAGGTTCCATGGACTACAAAATTTCTACGTACTAAGACATCTAGCCATCCAACTAACAGCAAATTCATTAAAAAAGCACAACAAAAATCGAAGTGTTTTGATGGTTATTTTTTAGAGTTCATTGTAACATTGGGTGCAAGTTTTATTATTTGTCATTCAAGTGTGAAGATGCTTATAGTGGGGCACAGTAAAACTATAAACATATATATTCCGGAAAGTAAAAGTAATAAGAGTGCCAAGTGGATTAAAACATGCCCTAATACAAGGGGCACAATGACAAATTAGCAGTGCTCAACTGTAAGGAAAAGCGTCAAAACACCTTGAAAATCAGTAATATCACTGAAGATACACTCTTTATCCTAACGTCTTTGTAGAAGGTCGTGTTCAAGCATATATAAAGAGAAGGAAATTACGAGCGGGCTAACTAGCTATTCTTGGTATGGATAAATTGATACAATTTTTCAAGAGGATTGATTAAAAATTTGTCTCAATAGTAGACACGCACTATTAATTTCCTTTGTTTACTCATTACCTTAAGACAAGAAATCGGTCATTTTATTTCCTACTTCCTTAAATTTTAGTCCCCTCTACATATGTACTTTATCTAGAGTGCACTAGTATAAAATCAATGGCTTTGAAATATAAAATTAATTAAAAAGTATTGAAGACCTCAATATAAAAAATAAGTCTATTTAAAATTTGGGTGAGACCGTCTGACCGTCTCACACTAAGGTTAGTGTGCGACGTTTTTTTTTTTTTTTACTATGGGGTCATTTTTCAGTTGTATGGGGGTCATTTTTTCAGTTGTATGAGGGTCATTTTTCAGTTTTAACATAGGGGGTCATTTTTCATTTTGTATGGGGTTATTTTTCAGTTTTAACATGGGGGTCATTTTTCTGTTGTATGGGGGTCATTTAACAGTTGTATAGGGGTCATTTTTTCAGTCAGTTATATTGGGGTCATTTTTCAGTTGTATGGGGGTCATTTTTCAGTTGTATATGGGTCATTTTTTCAGTCAGTTGTATTGGGGTCATTTTTCAGTTGTATGGGGTTCATTTTTCAGTTGTATAGGGGTCATTTTCTCAGTCAGTTGTATTGGGGTCATTTTTCAGTCGTATGTGGGTCATTTTTCAGTTGTTAACTTCAGTTGTATGGGGTCATTTTTCAGTTGTATGGGGTCATTTTTCAATTGTATGGGGTCATTTTTCATTTATATAGACTTGATTTTTTTTTTTTGGTCATTTGACCAAACCCGTACAATTTTTCTATACATTCTTTTAGTGGGAAATGAGTTTTTATATTTGTTGAAAGTGAAAAATTTATGTGAACCTGTTTCATATAAGAGAGGGGTCATCATTGCTTACCCGATATGTTATTATTACTTTCTCAAGTGTTCATTAATACCCAGTTTTATATATGAAACGGGTTTGCAGTGGGTTCACAGAATTTGCTTTTCACTTGAAATAATACACCACCATTTTATTTTATTTTTAGGAAGTAGAGATTTAAAAAGAAGAAGAGAGAGAATAAAACAACGATTAATCGATTGGATATAAAAAAAGAAAAAAGAAAAGACGGAAATTACCGAAAAGAAAAAGAGAAAATTCGTGGGTCATTTGGGTTATACCGCAGGCTGACTTGAGAATGGGCTTTTTATATACGCACAAGCCCAAACACTAATATTTAATACAGTATCTAGGGTTTCTACTGTCCTCCACTACAACCCTTATTAGTTTTCATTTCTCCTCTCACTCAAACCCCTAACCCTTTGCCTCTACCTCTGCCGCACATTCTCAAAAAGAAGAGAGAGAAAGCAGCAACGTAACTTAACCATGGTAAGTCCTACACTTCTCTCCTTTTCCCTTCTTCCCCTCTCATCTATCGAAATGAATATATTATTATACTGACTTGTTGTTGTGATGTGATGTTTGTGGTTACAGTCGCTAGTGGCAGGAGAAGAGTTCCAGCACATTCTTCGTTTGTTGAACACAAACGTTGATGGGAAACAAAAGATCATGTTTGCCATGACTTCCATCAAGGGTATTGGTCGCCGTTATGCCAACATTTGCTGCAAGAAGGCTGACATTGACATGAACAAGAGGTACTCCTCTCTCTCTCTTCCGTACTTGCTTTGAATTGCCAAAGTTTCAGTCTTTCCTTTTCATGATGTGTTATAATGAGTTTTTCTTGCTATTTGATGATGACCCACATGATGTTTTCGATAGATTTATGCATTTTGGTAACTGGGTATGTTTTATTTTGTTTAGAACTGCTAAAGATTGAATCTTTTTTATGTTGGTGACATTTTTGTCATTGTTTTGATGTTGTATGGTCACTCTAGTGTTGTTTTGATTTGATGTTATATAGTAACTGTGTATGTTTATGTAAAGGTGACACCTTTTTTAGTATTATGATGTGGTTTTGTAGTAGTTAATTGAAGTGCAGCTTTTTGTCTCTGTGAATATGATTATGATGAAAATGGTCAGGACTATGTTTATCTGGGTTTAGGGTTGATTTTGTGTTTTGTTATTAGGCTTTTGTACATGGTATCTTTTGGCAAAGGTGACACCTTTTTGGTCTTTGATGAGGTTTGTAGCTAATATAAGTTAAGCTTATGCTCTTCTTGATGAAAATGGTCAAGACTATGATTGTTGATTAAAAAGACTTCTAGATGATAATGTTACTTGTGAGTGAGTTTTTGAAATTTATTATGATGTTGAGTTGTAGTTTTTGAAAGTTTAATTGAGTAGGACTGTAAGACACTTTTTCTGTTTTGCATATGTCATAAATTGATATGAAGATACAACTGTGATGGCGTGTTATTAGTAAATGCAGAGGTGATTCTGATGTCCTTTTTTTTGTTATTGTATTCCTTGGTTTGTAGTTGTTGCTTCACTAGGTTTTCATTTGGAGTTTTTCATTACTCACTGAGCTGCAAATCCTACACTGGTTGTCTACTTATTAACGTGAAAATGATATTATAACTTGAAAGTTATGAAGCTTTTTATTGTTAGCTTACGATGCCATACCCTCGTGTTATTTCTGCCATGCACCTGTTTTCTTTTCTTGTGGATGTGAGCCAAGTGTTTTTATTATATTTACTGTTTGATTCATTTATCAGGTGTTTGTATTTGTTTGTATTTTTTTGGATTATATTCACTGTGTATTGAATTGTTCATTGTTGATACCTCAGATACTGTGGCTGTCATGTTGCTGTGTAATCTCACTGTTTTTTGTCATTGCAGGGCTGGTGAACTTACTGTTGAGGAGCTAGACAAACTGATGACCGTGGTGGCCAACCCAAGACAGTTCAAGATCCCAGACTACTTTCTTAACAGGCAGAAGGATTACAAGGATGGCAGATTCAGTCAGGTCCTTTCTAACCAGCTTGACATGAAGTTGAGAGATGACCTTGAGCGTCTCAAGAAGATCAGGTGTGTGCTTCTTGTTAAGTCTATTTGCTGGCACATCATCTTGCTTAATGAGTCCGGGCACATAATCTGTGTTTAATAGTTGCCCAAGAATTGTGTTCAACTAATCTGTGTTAATTCTTTGATCCTCCTTGAGTTGTCTGTGTTGTAATTGTGGTTGCCTATCTTTTTGTCGCTTCACAGAAACCACCGTGGTCTCCGTCACTACTGGGGTCTCAGAGTTCGTGGACAGCACACCAAGACCACTGGACGTAGGGGTAAGACTGTTGGTGTCTCCAAGAAGCGTTGAAGACTTTGGCCTGTGTTGCTTGTGGTCGACTATCATCAGAACCTATGGCTTAATTTTGCATTGTCTATCCTAGTATGACAGAAGGATTACCGTTTTGTTTTTTTGCCCTGGATGTTGTTATTTGAGTAGATTGTAGCTTCCAAACTCCAAAGTGTTTGCTGGGAATATTAAATCGTTGAGATATTAGTCAAGACTTCTTTTCCTAATAGATCTTGCAAGATTGCCATGTGATGACAATTTTGAATCATTTCTTGAATCCTTGAGTTATGTGTTTTCTTGTTCATGTTGGTTTGTCATTGCAAGTCAGTTCGACTCTGATGGGCTTCCTGCCATCCTATTCAACACATGTTTTATCATTCTGCGTTGAAGAGTGATCTTCCAGGAGTAGTGCTTTAATTATTGAAAGTTATGCCAAAGCAGGATAATTTATAAGGGAACGGTTTAGCTTTTTAGGCAGGCTGCATTGTGGTTATACGATAATTGTTCTCGTTATTAGTCATAAACCAAGCAAGTGCACCATAGAAGTGCTGGTGAACACTGAACAGGCTATGGCGATCGGTCGTATGAGCAAGTATTCAAGCAGCTGCATAACTGTTAGCCTGATTTAATGAAAATTATTAATTCTCAGTAGTCAGTACTATACTTACAGTAACATCACGAAAATCTTAAATGTGGCCTATTTTATGCGTGCTATTGATCTGGAAATCTGCAATGGCTCGCGGCAGTCTCTTGTCCAGAAACTCATGAAGTAAATGAGTTAACTTGATAATGTTTACCAGTTTTTTGCTAACAAAATATAGTTGGATTTAGGTTCCCTCCAAAGCAGTACTACTAACACATGCGAAACTGAGACTAGTTTCAAGAAGAAGTGAAAATCAATTTTTTTAATGAGAAAGTGAAAACCAAAAGTTGAAGAAACAGAACGAGCACCTAATGACTAGCACTTTCATCCTTCAAATTTTTGACATCTAGATACAAAACAGCAAGAACTGGATAACAAGTATCATCTCAAACACATTGATTACCCTCCAACTCTCCAAGGGACTCAAAAAACTTTTTAAAACTATAGGTAAAATGTAGCGGATCCTAATCTAATGCACACCACACAGTCTTCTATAGCTTCTCTCTGTCAAAATTGTGCATAATTAAGAAAAGAACATCACCTCCAGCACCGTCCTTGTAGTGTTTCATTCATTCATAGGCTATGGCACATGTTTATGATTGTCAATTAAAACATCGAAAGGCCCGGCAAAAGTCACATATAAGTGGTGATAAATTACTCTTCAGGTTCTTCAGTATCCTCTGATTCGCTCTCCTCACTTTCCTCTGCCATGTTCAGATGATTAAAATTCCTCTCCAGAGGTGGAAGACCATCATCAGACTCACAGGAACCAGCCTCTTCATCACTTAATTCCTCATCTTTTGCTTCTTCACTTGGCAATACTCTTGAAGCTTGTGGATCACGTTGCTCGGATAGCCAAGCATTCTGAACAGAAATTATCTCAGCACTGTCTTTGCATTCAGAATAAGCCTTGAGCAACTCCTTGTTAAGTGATAAGAACGCATGCCCCCATTTGAACTTGTCAAGCAGTAGATTCCCAGTTTCTTCTTCACCACAAATTATTAAAGCAGCTGACAACGCTTCCACACAAGAAAGCTGACATGGTCTCCCATAATTCACTGGGTTGGCTGCTACAAGCCACGGTAATAACCGGGGAGCGGCACACCTGAGTTTCACAAATGGCACATCACTCAAGCGAGCCCATGAGCAGTCCACCACAGCCAGGCCACGCTGCCTGATCAATGGGAAGTCCTCTCGCGAAACACAGTGAGTTCCAACAGGGCTAAGAACAATGCCACCAAACCCAGAAGTCACTCGTAATTCTTTTATAAGGTTAAACCTGGCTAGTTTCCTCCCAGTACACCTTTTCGAATCACATTGCCCAAAATCCCACATAGCAAGCTGAATTTTAGGACTCACCGACTCTCCCTCTTCATTGATTGTGGATACATTCGGAAGGGAGTCACTATCCACAGTGGGGTCATGGCTGGAACTAGGTTTCCCGCGGTGGGAGTGGCTGCTTTTCTTCCGCTGGGTTTTGTTGTTGCCCATATGTCAATGCCGCAAGACAAAGCAGAAACCAGTATCGTTTACTCCTTCACCCTGCAATTAAAATCTACGTTAGGAATCTATTCTAGAAGAAAAACAACATAGACACCATCGCATTAAAACACCGAAAAAATATTATCGCTTAACAGACACCAATCACATGGCAACAATGACCGGATGACCCAAGTACACAACTCCAACACTTCCTTCTAAAACTATAACAATCAATTGACGCCACTCAATGATATGACAACTTGGGAGAGTCGAATATTTCAACGCTCAAGTAGTCAAGTGCACGAAAGAAGTTATTGAACTTTGCTTGGTAACTCATTTTTATACATTGGTAACTAATCATTTCCATTCAATTGCATACATAAATTGATAAACCCGTTTCACACAAGTTTTTGCGTTTAAAAAAAGATGATAAGAGTTTAAATTGGATTTCACATGTGATCAAATTCCTTTCTTCTATTTCTTTCTTGTAACCCATTTGTAAAGGGTAATTAACATTCAACAATCAGTCAGTCTGATAAACTAAACTCTACATTGATCAATAATCAATAACCGAGCAAAAATGAAATGGGTAAGTGATATCACACAATATACAGTATAAGTAGAAACGTATATAAAAAAAACTGCTATACCCAGCAAAAGATTATCAACAAATACAAAACAGAAAGAATTTGAAATCAATTTAACATCAGTAACATAAAATTTAATATAGAAAATCTAGAGAGAGAGAGAGAGGCTTACTGAGGGTAAGGGAGAGAGAAGTTAATCGAGAATAAAGAGTTGCAATTTGGAAAGCGGTGTTAGCAGTGTAGCTGAAGAGTGTATGCGATTAGTATGATGGGGGAGGGAGAAAGGGAGAGACAGATCAGTGAGACACGACACCAGTTTAAAACCTAAACTCAACGCTCTTGTTTCTTAAAAATGTTTTTCTTTCTAATTTGATTTTAATTTTTTATTTTAATTTGATTTTCCCCTCAAAATAAACTAAAAGACAGCAAGTCTTTGGTACACCGGGTGTACCGGTACACCATGTGCATTTATGACTAACTATAAAAGGACTGACTAATGATATTAAAAATGTGACTAAATGATAAATGTAGTAATATTAGTTATAAATTCACAAGGTGTACCCGTACACCCGGTGTACCTAAGAAACTAAAAGACTAAAAGGAAGATTTTCATTTTCAAATTATATTTTTTTTAATAATATCACTAGCACATAAAATTGAAAAAAGTCACAAAAGTAAATGGTTCGATAAAGGGATCTCCACATAATTTGACGGATATACTGAATGAATAACTTTTTGCATTTTTTGTTTGAATTTGTATCACCATATAATACAAAAAAGGGAGATTTTAAGGTTGTGTTTTGCTCATTTATAATGTTGCATTTTAATTTTTATCAGTTTAGTTCAATTCAGTTTAAGGTATTACTTTGACTAAATTCAGATTTTTCAGTTTAATTTCAATTCATGCCATTATAGATAGAATAAAATATTTCGATACCATATTTCAACTTTAAGAATCAAGGAAGTTTAATGGGTAAGAGTTTCATACTTGGACTTCTATTCAATACTTTAAATACTTTTGCTTTGTAAATGAGTTAGTGTGTTTGGCCAAGGTTCATATTAAAAGTGCTTTTGCTTTGTAAATTTGCTCCCATTCTTCATCCTCCACCATCTTCAAAATGAAGTGTAAATTACTATTCAAAATGATCAAAAACAAAAGCATCAGACTGGGGCTTTTGCTTTTCCGAGAGTCCTTTATAGCTTCTAAACTTTTAGATAGTTGATTTGTGAAGAAAATGGAGAAAGAGGAAGGACAATGAGATGAAAATTACAAAGGAGAAGTACTTGGGTGATAATGCAAAACAGTCAAACACCCTCATATATCCCCTCTATTATGCAAGATATAACGTATCCAAAGGGTGGCTTATCACGCACTCACTCCAGAGGTGCCCATATATTCATCCATATTCTGAAGAAGCAATGATCAGCTCAACCATGCTGCACTTATGAGCACTATGATATTGAACTCGAGAAGACTACTGCACATTGGCAAATGTAGTTTAGGTGCTGTTTGGGATTGTTGCGAATTGCCAGTTTTCAGTTTTTTTCGAAACTAAAAACCAGTTTTTGGAAACCAAAAAAAGTGGTTTTCAAATTTCTGTTGTCAGTTTTGAAAATCATAAGTAGATGTATCAGGTCTAATGTTTTACTTTTAAAAATAACCTTATTATCACCAAGTTGAAAATATTTGAAAACCAAAAACAGAAA
>ONZK01000101.1:97949-111470 GCA_900322385.1 Pharnaceum exiguum | reverse complement strand
GGCAAAACACCAGTGAAGTGAACGTGTAATCTGCTCATTCGCTTGAGACCGGAGTCAAGAATAGGTGTAAGAAGCCTTTTATATGTGCCATGTACACACACTGCCAACAAGAAGAAGCCACAGAACGGGATTATTATGATGAAATTACAATGGGTATAAAATGTAAGTGCTTTAGATTTTACACTTACCAGGGATCTCATCAGCTGAAAGAATTGGCTTTAACAAGCTCTCAGTTTCTACAATCTGCCATAAGAGATCATATATGTAAGCTTTTGACAAATTAAGAAGTTGACTAAAAGGAAGTGATTCGATCAGGTTCGTTGCATTAACCACCGAAGTAACAGCAATACTACAAGAACAGAACAGCAGTACAACACAAACAAATATGACCAAGAAAGTAGGAAACAATGGCAGCTGAAGTACATTTAAAAAATGAACTAGCCAAGATGAGAAACTGAGAACCTATTCAGCAACTGTTCAGTAATTCAAGAACCAAACTATAATTGACTCACATACTAGGCAATTGGAACTAGAAAAATGCTCCAAAATAAGGAAAAGGAAGGCAACTCATTTCACTTACATAAGTCCATTCACTTAAGTCCATGGACTACTTCCATAAACCTATATACCCTTCGGCTGTTCAATATGTTAGCCATTCATAACTTACTTTGACAATTCTGAAGATGAATCTTCTCTACACAACGGAAGTGACGACACCTCATGATCAAAAATATATTACAGGCTACACAAACTCAACAATGCTCCAAGGTCTAGTGTTCGCTCACCTTCGTAGAATGGCCTTGGTTTGCACGTATCCATAACTCTCCGTTCTCTTCCAATATGCCAAGCCTCTGCTTATTGTCCGTTCTAACAGCCTGAAAAATTTGCAATACCAACTGAAAATTAGTTGCAGATTCGACTACATATAAAGAACATTGCATACTTCTATCCTCCATGCCCCTTCAAATTCAAATTTGCCTTGATATTTGAAGGAGCTGATGGGAAAGACATAGGCCAAGTTATTCAATGATGCAATTCACCAGGGATCATTATCATAGTGAACCAAACATCTGTTTACCTAAACCAAAACAACTACATATAGTTCATAGATTTCCTCTCCCAACACCCCCTTCCTTTTTGATGTACGAAAAATATCATAAGCTCATTTTATAAAAACACCAAACCCTTTCCCCTCCCACATTACAGAGAACAGCTTTACGCCCAAGCCCACAAATTTGTATGCTCGTCACTTCTAAACATAGGAGGGGCAGTGCAACTAAGGTCTAACCACTGGCAGTAAGGGAGGCCTAGCATATCACTGAGCTGCATCTCTTAGCTAAAAGACTTCAATATCATCAAGAAAATAAAGTGGCCATGCAGAGAGAAAGTGTCGAACAGGATTCTACAAATAGACAACATCCATTGTAACAGCTAACCAATCCAGTTATTGAGAAAGCAAGATCTCTGTAGGGTATAAATGAATGAACCAGATGCACCAGATATTAGACGGCAACAAAAAACAAAACAAAAAAAAAATCAATACAATGTTTTGGTTTTGAAGTCTTGGACCAAACGATAATATAGCACAGAGGCAATCGCAATTGGAATGATTAGTCCAAACTCATAACCCTTGCCAAGTAATTGGCATGATAAGTCTACAGACTACAGGTCATTCTGCAACCAAGCAGTACTTTAAGGGAAACAGATTTGTTACACATGGAATGTACAGAACAACATTGTGAATGACATCTTAAACTCAATACATAAACCCCTTCCGCCCCATCTAAGTTGTTCCTTTGGAATTTCAGGCCACATTTGACCACCCATTTCTCACAACATAGATTTGAGTAGGACTTTTGATACAGTTAGATTTTTTGAGGCATGAACCATCATAAAAGACCTTTTTTTTTTAAAAAAAATACAGTAACGACATCGGTGGTCAAATTGAGTCGAAAATTCAAAAAGTAGGACGCAGGATGAACGGCCACACTCACTACTCACAACACATGACAGAAGTAACATCAAGTCAAACATAAGTAGGACTTACCTCTAGGATTTCATCCACCGAATGTGAACTCAGGGGAAAATTTGCCCTGGATTTAATTTTCAACTTCAATAGTTCTTTCACCCTCACATATCCATCATTTCGCATATCTAAATTCAGCTCGGCTGCCTGATGCCTTAGTATACGTGTCCTGAAATGATGTATTAATGTCATTGAATCATTGAGCACCTAATTCTGTTCAGGTATTATGCAGCTGATTCGGTTCATGTATCAGGAAAATCACAAATATCCAAATGATATAGACAAAATTCATAACCACCAGCAATACTTCTCCTGAAACTCAGTAATCAACAGGCAGATTTATGTTTCGTATTATATGTGTACTTTTATAGCTCCAACAAACAATGATAGTAACCCAGCAGGTAAATCAGATTATCCACGAAAGTTTAGAAAATTAAAAAAAAATCAACATAATACTTACAAGAGTCTATCAAGAGCATCAATTTTGCCACTAGCGCTAGGCCCACCTCTACCCCTATTTTGGTTTCCCCTTCCGGCACCTGAAACACCTCTCCCTCGACCTTCACTGCACGGGGAAAACAAAGAAGTAGTATCAACAAGAATTAAAAAGCACTAAATTTTCAGAATGCAAAACAAATTGATGAGCTCATCCCAGCATCATTCTCATGAAAAGTAGGCTTAGATAGGGAAAAGGCTGACCTTCGTAATGAGACAGAGGAAGTGAAAGAATTAGATATAGAGGAGTTCTCATTAGAGTCAACAACACCAGCACCACCAACGCTGTCTCTTGTGCTTTGGCTATTCCCTTCCATTCCTAAATTGCCTCTTCCTCGGCCTCCACTGTAAATTATCACAATAGAAATATCAGAATAAACATTGTTAAAATTTACACAACCCATTCATTTGAATGAAATACATAATCAACAAACTGTTTAATATTATCTACGACCACAGACAGTGTTTACATCATTAAGTGAAATTGATCAACTCAGACAATTAAAACAACTACAGAAGTCCTTGAAACATCATCTACTGCAAATATTGGGTGATAAAGAATCATTGGGTGTTAATACTTCCAGTCAAAGGACCTTCACCCAGAGAACAAACATAGCCTTAACTAATGACAAAAAAAGGTCCACTACCATGAACCAGTTAATAAGAATTGAACACCAAGCACACACACGCAAACGTGCACACTCTCACATGACAAAGAGCGGCATGGATTTTGAAAGGATGTTAATTTCTAAATTAACGTGCACACTCTCACATGATGAAAAATACATCCTTTATTAATCACCGCTGGTCATCGACATGGATTTTGCTATATATCTAAGGAGAAAAGAGAAAGGCATATAATATCATCTAAGAGACCTAGATAGCTTTTTTTTCAATAGTCGTTAAGAACAAACGATCAACTAATCAACTCAAAAGTTTCTCACACCTGCTCGAGTTAGGTCTCTTTCGCAACTCAACCAAGTCATCATAATTGCCAACTCAACCAAGTAATCACAATTGTCTTTCATGTTTCCAGCTAGAACATAAAAAGGGGACTTTTTTTAGGACTGAAGTATAGTGAACTAGAAACTCCTGAAATGAAGCTGATTGAATTCTGATTATGAATAGTTAAGCGAACATCCAAACTTGACCGAATGAAATGAACTAGACAAAATTGAACCTCAACTGAGAACTCTTGCAAGTAAACTTAACTGAACTACACACTAAACTCAAATTCGGGGAAAATAAGTTCTAAATAACAGGGCCTCTCCAAATTTGTTCACATACCCTTCAATTTCGTCATGAAAACCATTTGTTTTTCCACTATAATGGTAGCAGACAGCAATTCAAGGACAGAAAAATTAAAAAATTAAAAATAGGGATGACAACATTGTACATTCAAAACAAAAAATCATAACCAAGGACATAAACTATAAACTAACAACATTAAAAAGCAGTACAACAACGAAAATAAGCCAGTTCTTCACTGCCCAAATCGAATAAAGTCCATGAATTCAATCAATCAATACCACAATATGATGGCAATTTGAACAAATATATAAATTACAGAAGTAATAAAGTTGACAACTTTATAAAACAATCTACAAAAAACAAAGATACCCAGATAAAGAAACAGTATTTAAAAGGTGCTAACTGCTAAACAAACAACAAACAACCAAAAACAAAAGATACCCAGATAAAGAAACAGGCTTAAAAAGGTGTTAGCAAGGAGAGAGAGAGGAATAGACCTTTGAGAAGAAGGAGAAGCAGATAAGGAAGAATAGGGATTGAACCAATTGTTGATGCCAGTGCTGCTGTTGCTAGTTCCACTCCCTCCTCTTCCTCTGTGCATTGTTTTTACAATTGTGTATCTGGGTATGTAGGAGGTTGTGTTTGCTGATGATGAAGAAAATAATATTAGGCCTTTGTTTAAGTGATTGTATTTGTAGCAGCTTATGACCATGTCCAAAACTTAATCTAAATAACAACGGCCGGCCGGCCCAATATCTCGGTATAAGGTCGTCCTGCTAGCCGTGCTAGGCAAGTTAATTTTTTTTTTGAAATAATTAAAACTTGAAGGGACACTTCTAAAAAGAAATAAATAAAATAATATAAAGGGCATTTTGAGAAGAGGAAATTTTTGAGTGTCGGAAGAGGACCAAGCGCGGAATTCCACATTGGACAGGACAAATTGGGTAACTATCTTAAACATAAAATTTTTGTTACAAAATGAAGTGAAACCAGCTAAGGTTGGGTACTTGACTACTTGGGTGAGCTCGCCATGGGTTGGTTTGGATTTGGAGTCGTAGTTCGCTTTCACAAGGTTCGTTTTTTATAGCTGAATTTTATTGAAGTGAACCTAAAACAATTGAATCTTTTGTTTAATGGTTTTGATTGACACTCAAACACTTCAAAACACCTATTAATATGGTACGTTTATGAAATTTTATAGTGAGACCTTTCCAATGATATAATAATAACAACGAAGCGATATCAGATCAAAACTTATAGCATTCGCAAGTTACAAGTTGAACTGCAAAAAACTGAACTGAACTTAAGTTGTAAAGAACATGACCATATTGTCTTTGAATCGCTTTGAAGTGTACTCATCGGGAAATAGAGGTGATATAAACTTGTGAGGAATTCAACTCAAAAACAATTGACAATGAGTGTAGGGCACCCACTCGCCTGTTAGCAGCGGAGAAGATCTCTACAACGAGCGGGATCCGTTGTATATCCCCAACCTAACAATGTGAGACATAAGCAACCACACATTCCAACACATCAGTTGTACGAGGGTGATGCAATTCCATTTTTAGATTTTTCGAATGATCAATTGTTCTTTACTCAAATCAAAATCGTCCCTCATCAATAAATATATTTGTATTTTGGAAAAATTACTTTTTTGGTACCCAACCTATGTCATAATCCCAAAGTGGGCACCCGCAGTTTGTCTCTTTACTTTTTGGATGCCTGTACTTTAGAACATGTACCATAATGGGTTCCCACATGAGATTTTTGTAATAGAAATTAGTTTAAATAAGACTTATATTAGTAATTTTACCTCATATTGTTGTCAATGTTGTTCCCACCCTCTTAGAAGTGATTAAAATAGAGGGAAAATGAATTTTTTTCCTCTGTTATCATTCTTATTGTTAACAAATTTAACCCAATTTCATTCAGTTTGCCCCCAAAACTAAGTAAATTAAATGGAAAAATGACTCACGTGTTTAAAATTACTAATATATGTCTCATTTAAACAATATCTGTTTCAGATATTCCATGTGGTACCCATTATGGTACATGTTCCAAAGTACAGGTACCCAAAAAATAAACACCCAAACCGCGGGTGCCCACTTTGGGATTATGCCATAGGTCGGGTACCCAAAAAGTAATTTTTCCTTGTATTTTTGAATAATTTGAAGGCGAGAATACTCTATTACTCTATTTACTGATTACAACACATCATCCGACATATTTATGTAAAAATTAGTATATTTCGATTTAAGAAAACATAACCTAAAAAGTCTTGAGTTTAAATGCCAAAAGAGGATACAAGCTATATGGCTAGTTATATAGGAGTTTGGAGGTTGAACTAAACTAAATTGAACTAAGAAAATTAAACTTTTTTGTTTAATTGTTAAGACACTCACTAACTTTTCAAAACTCTATTAATATGGTGAGTTTTTTTCAATGATATATTGTTAATTACGAATGGATCATGAAATACCAAGCCAGCCTATACAATACTCCCTATGCAATGTGTTTTCATTTTCTACGCAACCTAACATATTTGAACTCTCCCATGATTCTATAATTCACCATTTGCAAGATTAGATTCTTATAATTAACTAAACAAGTTCTTAACTAGTAGAGCTCAAAGTAGTTCATATTTAGCTCGAAATGAAGTCATTTGTCAAGCAGACCGACTTTGGTGTCCCACAATGTTGTCCCAATTTGTGACTTCAATCTTCACCGTTAATTATTTATTAATAGATTAAAAGAAAATAATTTAAAAAATCATGAAAGGTTGAGATTGAAGTGGTACACAGTTTGGAACATCATAGCGGCATAACCCCTTTTTTTTGGCAATAACCATAGCCCCTTAACCAAGTTGAGTTGGTGTAGTGGTTCAGCACTTAATCCTTTAAACAAGTGGTTAAGGTGTTCGACTCTCAACTCTTGCGAATGGAAAAACTCATTGACCAGCCTCATTCCGATTAATACGCTGACAGTGGGCGATGTGTCATTCATCAAAAAAGTGAGCCCCTGAGAAATAAAAAAAAGTATTGTAGTTACTCATATTTTTGAAAGCTTACTCACATTTCTTACTGTACCACTTTTTTTTTGGTTTATTCTTACTGTACCACTTTACCAGTTACCTGTACCACCAGTCACCTTAAGCCACTATTCATTATTTCGAATTTCTCATTAGCAACTCTACTTCACTCTCTCTCCAACCACTCACACACACACACACTCACTCACTCACTCACTCACTCACTCACTCACTCACTAGTCAGTACTCAAAATAACTTCAGCTGAACTTCAACAACTGTACACTAAGTCACTAACACAACACATTAACACACTACCCAGCAGCCCCCTTCTCATATGCTCCTACATACCCACCTCCCTTCCCCTACTCCATTCTCTCTCCCCTCCAAAACCCACTTCCCAAACCCAAAATGACCCCTACCCACATCCTCACTTTCCTCATTTTCACCCTCTTTCTCCTCTGCCCACCAGCTGTTTGTCAAAATGCCGAGCTGAAAACCCTCTTAGAAATAAAAGCTTCTTTAGACCCACGTGGCATATACCTCTCCTCATGGGCTGAGAACAAGAACCCATGTGGGGGGACCTTTGAGGGTGTTGGTTGTAATGAGAATGGCAAAGTTGCTAACATTTCATTGCAAGGGAAAGGCCTTGATGGGTCTTTGCCTTCTGCCATTGGTGGCCTTAAAAGCCTCTCTGGTTTATACTTGCATTTTAATAAGCTTAGTGGGGAAATACCCAGAGAGATTTCTGGGTTATCTTTGCTTACAGATCTGTATTTGAATGTTAATAATCTTAGTGGGACTGTTCCTCTTGAGGTTGGCAATATGTCTAGCTTGCAAGGTTTGCTCTTTCTTACTCATTTTAGCTTGTGATATAAGTTTAAACTTTGATGTAGTTTAAAGTTGATATCATTTTTGTTTTTAATGTAAAGTTTTATTTATGTGGGTGTTTACTGTTTCATGAACAGTGATGTAAGTTGCTTTAGTTAGCATTTTTGGCTTTTAGCATGTCTTTCCTTTTCTCTATTGGGCAATGAATGAAGTGAAATAAAGTCATTTAACTTTTTCCTACATTTTGTCAATTGACTCTTGCATTAGTGCTAATTAATTTACTTTAGAGTCTAAGTTGTTTTAATGAGGTCTAGTTAAACATCATTATTTCAGTGAATAATTTTTGTGAGGTTGCTTCAATTTGCATGTCATGCTGCTTAGTGTTTACTTCTTGAGTTGTTCTATAACAAGTTTCATCCTTTTTTAGTTTTATTAATTAGAGTGCTATAACAAGTTGGTTGTTTATTTATGTATTTTGGAATATGGGATTATTCTGTTTTTGTTGTTATGTAATGTGTATGTGGAAGAAGCTGAATTCATGCTGCAAGTGCTTAACATTGTAGTCCTGTTGTGCAGTTTTGCAGCTATGTTATAATAAGTTGAGTGGTAATGTGCCTACTGAGCTAGGATCACTCAAGAAGCTGAATGTTCTTGCACTTCAGTATAATAAGTTGACTGGGGCTATCCCTGCTAGTTTGGGAGACTTGGAGATGCTAACCAGATTGGATTTGAGCTTCAACAAGTTTTTTGGCCCCATTCCTGTCAAGTTAGCTGAAGCACCCGTGCTACATGTTCTTGATGTCCGAAACAATACACTCTCTGGGAGTGTACCTGCTGGTAATTTGATCTTGTAACTTTACTTTTGTCAGTTAAATTCAAGCTTTGTTGCGTAGCTAGTTGCGACATGCTTCATAGCAAAAAACTAATCTCCGTTTATTATTGTAAATGAAGCTCTGCAGAGACTAAGTGATGGATTTCAATATGGGAACAATCCCGGTTTATGCGGAAGTGGGTTCCCTTCCTTGAGGGTCTGCACAGAAGCCGACAACCAGAACCCTAAAAACTTGGAGCCATTTGCAGTTGGTTCAGATGGACATGTTCTGAAAAATAAACCTGAATCGGCAAACCTCCAGACAAATTGCAGTCAAATGAATTGCTCGAGTCCTTCCAAACACTCTCATGCTGGAGTCATCTCTGGAGTTGTAGTAATTGCGTTAGTTACTGTCGTTGCACTTTCCACGTTCACTTGGTATAGGCGTAAGAAGCAAAAGATTGGGAGCACATGTGATTCTTCTGATAGACGGCTTAGTACTGATCAAGCCAAGGAGGTTTGCAGGAGGAGTGTTTCTCCTCTTATGAGTATTGAGTATTCAACTGGTTGGGATCCTCTGGGAAAAGGAGCGCACGAAGTTCTGGAAAATTTTATGTTCAACCTTGAGGATGTTGAGTCTGCAACACAACACTTCTCTGAAGTCAACTTTCTGGGAAGGAGCAACTATTCAGTTGTGTACAAGGGAGTATTAAGAGATGGGTCACTTGTTGCTGTCAAGCGCCTTGCGAAAACGAGCTGCAAATCTGATGAAGGTGAATTTTTGAAGGGCTTGAAGATATTGACTTCATTGCAGCATGGAAATCTTGCCAAGTTGAGGGGTTTTTGTTGTTCAAAGGGGAGGGGCGAGTGCTTTCTCATCTACGATTTTGTTCCAAATGGGAACTTGCTTGAGTATCTTGATCTCAAGGTCGGCGATGGTAAAGTTCTCGAATGGTCTACCAGAATTTCTATCATCAAGGGCATTGCCAAAGGTTAGTTTGCACTGTTTATCTCTGCTATTTTGCATGTGTTGAAATGCTGAACTTTATTCTGTTTTGTATGCTTTATGACTATAAGATAAATTAAGATGCGTTGATCATTATGTGGTAAATCCTAGGGACAACACGATGACTATGTGTAAAGTTATGCCAATTTGGTTCTGCTTCTGTGATTGGTGTCTGTCTCTATGTTAGTCTTTAGTCATGTGAGATGTGATTAGAATTTCAGTTCCAGTACCCTAAATGACTGTACGAGATAATCTTCATAAATCAAACCCAAGATCATGTTTGCAAATTTGCAACTATGAAACTTGGACTACTGGAGTTGTTTTTGCATTCCTCTGTTAAAAAAATACGAGGTGTTGGCGAACGTATGAGTTCTACAGTGGATGGCTTGCTACTGTCTAGCTTTTAATTTGTTGAGGGTTGCTCCTGTGAAAACTGGATGTAGTCATGTAGACACAGCTAAACCATTTTTTTCCACTTCATGTAAGCTTTCCTTGTTTAAGTTTCTGATCTTTTCTCACTACTTTATTACCAGGTCTTGATTATTTACACACCCCTCAGGGAAGTAAACCTTCTTTGGTACACCAAAACATATCAGCCGAAAAAGTGCTACTTGACTGGAGGCTCAGTCCTCTGCTTGTAGGTGCTGGCCTATACAAGTTGCTAGCTGATGACATCATCTTCTCAATGCTTAAAGGCAGTGCTGCTATGGGTTACCTTGCTCCTGAGTACACTACTACTGGAAAGTTCAACGACAAGAGTGACATGTATGCTTTTGGCGTGGTTTTGTTCCAAATTCTCTCTGGTAGGACTGAAATTGACCAATTGGTCCGTCAAGGTGCCGAGTCCGGCAGAGTTGAAGATTTTATTGATGCTAATCTAAATGGAAAGTATTCAGAATCAGAGGCTAATAAGCTTGGTAAAATCGCTTTACTTTGCACCCATGAACTCCCTCATCAAAGACCTTCAATAAACACTATCAGACAAGAGCTAAGTCTGCTTGGTGATAGTTATTGACAAGGCAAATAATGTTCTTGCCCTGTATTTTCCAAATGACCAAGAAATGGGCAATGCTAACTACCGGATAATCTGATTTCTGATGTGTAGATCACTGATTTACCCTGTCCATGTATTTTGTTGTATTCTAGTGGTACAGGAATATCAGTCTGTTGTAACCTTGGGGGAAAGTTGTAGCAAATGGTGAATGTACCAATGTTGTTATCTAACTAGGATAGCATTTGTAAGGTAGTCCGCTCATTAGACTAGTGTATGCAACTTGTAATCCAGAAGCTGCCTTTTCTGGCTATTTTGTAGTCTCTAATATTTTAGCTACTAAAATTCATGCAAATTTTATTGTCATCTTCCACTTCTGGCTGGAGTTCTTGAGATGAAGAAAGCCAAAAATCCTGAAGTCTGGTGGTCACGGAATAATTAGATTTCTGCAGTG
Source organism: Pharnaceum exiguum (assembly GCA_900322385.1). Lineage (NCBI taxonomy): Eukaryota > Viridiplantae > Streptophyta > Magnoliopsida > Caryophyllales > Molluginaceae > Pharnaceum > Pharnaceum exiguum. The sequence goes on along the minus strand of ONZK01000101.1, from coordinate 100,579 downwards.
CATCTCAAGTATTTTCTGGAAAAGTTGTAAAGGATTTTTAACACTTTGCAGACTGGAAGTTATCGAATTATCATGGTCCATTACTGAAGAAAGCTACCCATCTAAATAACTCCGCATGTGAACTCTGAGCTGTGGCCCTCCAGCCCCAATGTGACACTTCATTTCTCTATTTTGTCTCTCTTTGCCTTCACTGTGAAAGTTGTTTCACAAAGGACAATGATCATTGGTCAGGGAGACTCCCTTTCGATTTTTGTTTTTGTTTTTCAAATTTAAGGAGCCACCTACGCCTCAGGGCCACGAGTAAAGGTAAAGACTCATGGCCTTATTTGGTAAATGGTAGTTTGTAGTAACGATTAGCGATTTGTAGTTGTAAGAGTAGTTTTGATTAGTCAAAATCGCTAATGGTAATGTTTGGCAAAGAGTAATTTATGAGAATAGTTTAGGGATGAAAATGCTACGTTGTAAATGTTATTGACAACATCATTTTCACTATTCAAGAACATTTTGTACAATAAAACTGCGAGATTTTTGCTAGAATAGCAATATTGAATAAACTTTTACCAAATTAGCAATTTGACAATTCTTATTCCCAAAATAACAAAATGCAACACAAAGTCAACTTGAGTGGAAAAAAAATACAAACCGTTACCGGTTTAGGTGATCAGCGGCCCTGGTTCTTTTTTATTTTTATAATATTTAATTTTTGAAGATTCAACATTAGCTTAATTGTTGACTCCTATTCTCCTAACTTCCTTGATTCATACCAGTCAGTACTTACAAACAAATAACGTTCCATACTATCGTGCTGTCCATCATCTCAAGGGCTTAGTGTTTCAAGTTCCAGCCTCATTTAGAGGACCATAATCAAACAAGGCAAGGAATCAAGTTTGTGCATTTCCTTGTTTGAGTAGCAGATTGATAGCCAGTATACATTATTTTCCTTTGGACTAGTTGAATTAGCGAGGAGCAAGAAAAACATGCATCAACCATTTCCATTAAACATGAAATCTAACTGCAGCTGGAAGCCTTGCTTTTCCCCTCTTCGTCCACAATTGATGGACATTGGACAGCATGGAACTTACGCACTTAACATCAAGAGTTCTTAGACTTCCTACAATCCTAAGTCCTAACCCTCATACAGCATAGGAGATGTTCTTAACAAAATACCACTATCTAAATCCTCCATTTAAAAAAAATTCAACATTAAAGCTAATTTATTTAAATTTTTATATGATGTTAATTTGATGTATGTAGTAATCTCTTCACAAAATTACAAAATAAGGGGAAAAAAACAAGAACCAACAAATGACCCAAAACAGAATAATGTACGGTTTGCAATTTTTTGGTTCCATTTAAAGTTGACTTTGGGTTGCATTTTGTTATTTTGGGAATAAAAATTGTCAAATTACTAATTTGATAAATAGTTTGTTTAATATTACTATTCTATCCAAAAGCTCATAAAACTGCTAACCCCTAATACGACTATACGAGTATCAAAATGTACCAAAGAGCTAACTTCTACCTTCTACCAGCTTACCTATCATTCTATCAATACCATTGATCTCACAACAAAATGTCAATTTTACCTGAAAGGCCGAAGTCTCATGCAATGACGCGACTGTAATAACACGTGAACTAGACAATAGACATGACAATGATTGAGAAAGATTCTGATTTTATGACGAATCACCGGATAGCTGCCAAATGACTTGAAAAAAAAGGGACAATTAGTTGACAAAACTCAACATGTGAATGGTACTGGAAACCACTTAAGTTTCGATGATCAGGAGAAAATACGAGTCTGTGACTGCATCTTGTCTTTTGGTGTATAGATTTTGGTTCCTCATTTAAGTTCTTCCTAAAACCATTTCCGTCATCCCTTTTGGCTGATCACGACAAAGGACCGAGGAGGACATGTTAATGCTTACTGTACCTTCTTTGAGTTCGCCATGTTGGACCGTTGGTGATTGTTCTGGCCAATTTCTGACCGTTGTCGAGCTCTGGAAGACTGTAGGTTAACTATAGTAGTTCATTTTAGAGTTTTGAGTATGAATTTGTTTAAGTGTAATGCTTAGGTGATAATGAATGCAAAATACTGAATAAGTAAATGACAACAAGGGTGATGACAGGGAAACCCTTTGAATAGGGTGAAAACCCCGGTTGGAATCTACCTCCAACTGGTAACGTTTCTACTAGTATCTTTGGTGAATCTTACAAAATAGAGCAGTACAGACCTTCCTGACCAGAGTGCAGTGCTCAGCAAGACGATCTAGGTACAATATAATATATTGGGAAAGATATGGAAGAGGGGAGAGAAAGGAAGGAGAGTATTATGCTAGGGTTTATGCTGGGTGAGTTGTGTCGTGTTGGGGTAGCTTGTGTGTCCTTTGTTGCTGCTGGAACTCCTCTTTATATAGTGGTTGAGCCGTTCCTTCTATAGCCTCTTTGTTGGTTGATCCTCTCCTTGTTTCTAGGAAGACTAAGTCTCACTTGAAGTCTAAAGATGCTCTTTGCTCTTCAACGGTTATCTCCCACTCTCCCTAGTATTTCTCCATGCTCTTAGTAAGCACACGGTCCACTATCAACCGAGTAACTACCAAGTAAACCCGCGTTCCTATATCGGCGCTTGA
>ONZK01000101.1:83976-97564 GCA_900322385.1 Pharnaceum exiguum | reverse complement strand
GTCCTGAGCCCGTAGACGTCCTGAGCTCGTATGACACTCTGAGCACTGTGTCGTCCTGAACCTGTACCAACTCTCAAGCCAAACTCATGCCTGGCAAAGTCTTCGACTGTACCACGGTGTTACTGGCGTCTTTCAAGAGAAAGTACCTTGTCGTTCTCAGGGCGTCATTCCGTCCTCAGGATGTCGACATTCTAAGCAATGTTAGGCGTCTCTTAGGAGAAACTTCAATGACGTCCTCAGGAAGACAACATTTCTGAGTAATGTCAGACGTGATGAAAACCGGTACCAACAGTGATTTAGTGTACTTCTTAGAGCTCGCGATTTTCGGAGTAAGGCTGCTTACATCAGACTCCCCCCATACGGCCATACCCCATCTGAGATGGGATTAGACTGAGTTGTTGTTGCTACTTAGAGCTCGCTGTTGCTCTTAATTAGCCTCTTATAACTGTGGGTACTGTTTTCATACCAGTCATGCATTCATCAAGTTAAGTGGAGAGTAGCATGTGGAGACTTCTACTTGGAGAGTAACTACAATGAATTTGCTAGAAAAATAACCCTGATTGTACAGAATCATTTGGGCCGACTCAGTGGCGGAGGCAGGAATTTTTTCTAAGGGGGGCCGAAATACTTAATCATGAAATCGAGGTTTTGGGAAGAAAAAAAAAACTATTAAAGAAAATTGCACATGTATATGTAGATAAAAAAAGGAACACTATAGGTAATTTCATGAACAAAAGATGAAAGAGAAAAATTTGAGTGCACCCGTTTCGTATTTGATCAGACCGGGTGAAGAAGGGTCATTAATATTTACTTGAGGGGTCATCTATCTATGACTACCCAAGGAGTTATTAATAACCAATCTCATATATGAAAGTGACTCATACAATTTTTTGTGATGACAAAAATATGAAAAAATAAGCTACTCTCTTTTAATTATTGAAATTAATAAAAAAAAGGCTAAACATTTTAGCTAGTATTAGTCATAGATGGGTACTAAAGTTAATTTGAACAAAAACGAAGAAATGGAGGGAGAGAAGGAATGAAAAGAGAGCTATAATACGACAAACAAATCATCAGCTAGGACTATTGGCTACTTTACACGGAGAAGTGGAGAACTGTAGTAAAAAAGTGACTGGAAGGAATCGAGGCTCGATCCCGCGACCATCACAGGACATCAAGATCTATCACCAACTCAGCTAGCATTTGTATTTGTATCATATTAACACTTAATTGTATATATAGTGTTCAAAGACTTGGGAGGGGCCAGGGCCCCGGCTGGCCCCCCTTGTCTCCGCCACTGGGCCGACTGAAACAGTTTTTTTTTTATCTCCATCTTCTCCATTTATCTTCTTGTATAAAATATACTTTTTGTGAGAATTTTATGCAAAATCAACAAAAACCTCAAGTGCTTAGGAAACATACATTGAGACCTTTACAACCTATTAGCTGTGAGTAATTGTTTTGTCTGCAAATAACCTTGCAGAAGCAATTTTGGCGTCAAAAATTTGGTTGCTGTTGCTTCAGAAATCAAGTTCTGATGATGAATAAGTTTGCTAATTGATGAAAAACAGCATGTAGACTAATTAGAGATAGCAACTGAGACAGACATGACGTTTCTCCAAAACAATACCAATTCTAGGAGAATAGAATGTTTTCCCTCGTCCAATCTCCAGTCCTATTATTTCTCACAGAAAAATTCATATGCCTCAGTATCAATCTGCACCTGGAAAGGACTTCAAACATCATTTTACACTGAACAAAATCAGTAATACCAAGATACGGTAGTTCTAAGATGCAGACTGAAACTGCAAATCTGCGAGCAAACTCAGGAATGATTTTCTAGCAGACATTAGACACTGCTGTACCTGACCTGAACTATCAGCTCATAATGAAAATTAAAAGTGAATGTCTGTAATTTTAGTCTGTTCGTGGGATTAAGAAGCTCTGTACATTGAGAAAAACCAATTGATGTTCACAGGGAAGCAGGCCCATCTGAAAACAGGAATGCCAAACCTAAAAAGTATCTTCCAAAAGTTTTTATCTGTCTGTTCGACTAAGCCCTCTGGTGAGTTACACTGACACTTTTGAAACCCCCGCAGCATTCCCATCTCCTCAGGCTGATCAGCATCGCTACTGCAAGCCAATTCAGAATCTGGCTCGACGTTCAATCCAGTAGCGCCAACACTGTCCAACATGGGATAGATCTCCCCTGGATGAGGATCAAGTCCACTTAAATGCTCTGCAATCTGCTAGATCAAAATTCTTGTAAATTACACAACCGCTAAGCAACGTCCTCCAAATGATGTCAACCAAGCATTTATGTAGTGCTGGAGTTTTGACACTCGTTTGTGAATTATCCGCATCACCTCAAACACACTAGTCCTTCCTTAACAAGCTGATGAAAGGCATGTCATTGGGCTCGAAAGATAGAGCTTCTATCTCCTTGAAAGGCTTTTGAATTGCGAGGTACCATTACGAGCTCAAATGCCAATTCACCTTAGCTATGGATAGTCAATCGTCCAATCACAGCATTCCAATATTGGTCAACATCTCTTCTCTCTAAATTCTTGAATACATTACTAGCATCCACTAGCTCAAGCTTAATCCTAGCTGTGTCAAAATCCCCTGCATTCACGCATAGCCGTCTATCATTCTGGCCCAAGTACTCGATTCTTGTTTAGACATCCTGTTAACAAATTATTCACTTCCATCTTCTTGCATTAGGTGGACAGCACACAGGTCCAGCGAGTTTCATCCCAAAACCAATAGGACGGAATAGCTCACTAAACCGAATAAATCGTGCATACTAGTAAACCAATAGGTCCATCAACTCTCTATTTTCGTATTGATTGTAATCCCAAGATTACTGCGCAAACTCATTTGAGTTGGATACTTGGATATACATATACAAGAAACAAGTCTCTAATAAATTTTAAAAAAATCAGATAAGAAAAAAATAATTATGCATAAAAATACATCATTAATGAGAAAATTTTCACCTGTTGCATCTGTTTTTTATTTTACACCCCCATCCTAGCTTACGGCAGTTAGCAAGACAATCAAATACGGATTTAAGTTAGAACTATATGACGATAAAGAACTAAGGCAAATGAGTGGAGACAAACCTTGATTGGGTTGGTTCGGTGGTATAAGGCCTTGCTGAGTTCATATGTGTGAAACGATCTAATTGTGCAACAACTTTTACTATACTGAACTGAAAAAATTGAATTATAGTACTACAGACAATAAACATTCTCAAGGTTCAAGAGAGGTGTCCACAAAAGAGCAGCATGTCCTTGGAGACTTTGTTTGTAAAGTGGTAAGACACTACTGCACAGGATCTTAGCTCAAACTTTATCAGGATCAAGCACAGTGACACACCATGGCACAAGATGCATGTATCAGACACGATGAGTATACATTACGATTTAAAAACAAAATTTATGGAGCAATTAATTTGAAATTACTGAATTTCTTGATTAAAGACCAAAACACTGACCTGAATCACTTGATTTCGAAGTAAATATAATGAAATGAAGAGAAGTAAACTTGCATGCACAACTGACTAGTCATTTATACTCATACAGGAATTCAATTTCGACATTTTACAAGTACATTTATCTTTTTTATTCCCATTTCGTTCATCTTATTTACTCGTATGTGATCATAAGGCTCGATCGTTTTCGGTGTATTAGCTGGACTTGTTAGTTGCTTATCTACTTCACTAACAAAGAATTGAACTACTAATTTTGTTGAATGGCATAATTTAGCCTGTGTTTTATTTGTCGTTAGAGTTTGAAATAAAAATGAATTAAACTGAAAAATATTGAACTGAACCGAAGAATATTAAATCGACGAATATTGAATGTAGTTAAATTGTAAATTGTAATGAAAACTGGACTCCACTGAAAGATACTACACTTATACCTACTGTACTAATAAAGTAATAACCTGGAGTAGTATATTAATCTCTTCAACTGTTCAACCAAATTAAAGAAAAGGGCCTGAAGATCTCTCACAGATTCTTTAGCTAATCAAAATATTGGAATATTTAAGCACAATAAGTTAGGCTTTTTGGACTTTATTGGAACTTGGAGCACATCTATTATTGATTGAAGTGCTTGAAGATGCCTAGCATAGAAGGACTGACTTTTGGTCCTCAAAAATGAATCAGTATAACAATTGTTTGTTTAGTTATGATATGATCAATTACTATTTGTTAAATTGACAAAGAGTACTCGCAAAAAAAGATATCACCAGACACCAATGACTTTAGTTCCTAAAACCAATAGTAGAGAGTATCAGGCTTAATAATATTCCTAAATAATGTTGGCTTAAAATTTTGGAATGAGATTTGATCACTAACATGTCATCATGTCAAGATAACCTTTAGCTAATTTAGAATTATCCAGCCTCATTATAATCAACGCAAAATGAATACGATGAAGTAGTAGTACCCTTAGAATCATCAAATTCATGATCAGCAGTAGCTCTTCACTACATTCATTATCATGCATTCATGAAAGAAAATAGAAAGGAAATTATCAAATTAAAACAACTAATTGAACATCAACATTATTAAGAACAATATATAGAAATTAATCTGTCCCAAAGAGACATTACAACGAAATTTTAAGTTTTAATTTCCCTAATGAGCTAGTACTAAATGTTAAGCCCATAGTTTTTATTTTTGAATTGAAAGGCCCTCGAAGGGGTATGTTAAGCGCATAGTTGATACAACATTGCAGCAAATTAAACATGCATCTGAGCTTTTTCAAAAACCACAAAGCTAGATGCGCATCACATAAAGTGATCTAGATATATTTACATCCTAATAATAATTTAGACTGATCTGATGAATTGAAGGACACTAGCTTGATCTAAACTTGGATGACCTTCTGCTGAGGGGAAGTGACTCTAAAAACATGCTCTTCCCCAGTGCACTTGTCTACCTTGACAATCCATTTGCTCCTCTTTCCATTAAGTCCACTACCATAACTCCTTACACTAGCAGGGTTCTTGGGCACCTTACTAACTAATAGCCCTTCTCCTATGGGCAAGAAGTGACCTCCTAACTCATTCCAAGAGGGCACAATGTGTTGGGCGTTATACCCAACCACCATTGCCCTCCCCTCGGTCTCGGTGGCACCACTCTTTTGAGCCGCCTTGAAAATCTTGCTATGCTCTTTGATGTCACAATCGACGACGATAAAATCAGCAACCTTGTAGTTGTTACTAAGTAAGGTAACGGGGTCACCTGTAACGAACTCTACACGGTCCGCATAGCGTGACAAGTCAGATTTTGACACCTCGAGCTCTTTTGGGCCGGGCAAAACACAAACCACCTGGCCGCCAGTCTGTTGAGCCGCAGCTACTAGGGCTAGGGTGGTTGAGCCTGCAGTGGAACCACATATTTCCACCATGAGTCGGGCATTGTTTCCTCCTGCTAAGGCTGAAATGAACTCGGTAACATCGGGCTCTTTTCCTCTCTTACCCTACAAAATTTAACGAGAAGAAGCAAAGTCATTCACTAGGACATACAATTTAAATAGGGAACATTGTAACAACAATATTACTCCGTATCACGTTTCATGTACAGGTCCCAATTCCCAACATTTGAAGAGCCTAAAACACATAAATACAGTTTACTTCTACAAGCATAAAGTAAGAACGAAGTACAAATTTATGTACGTATTAAGTCAATCAAGTCCCCTCTCTTTATCTCAATTTTACTCTTCATTTGCAGCAAGTTAACATTGACAAATACATATTAAAAACTGACAAGCACAGAATCTAATTGTACAAAACGGATTCATAAATACAACATGCATGTTGAAAAATGATAACTAATGGATAAAAAAAAAGGGCTACAAATGGAAGTTTGATTACTATTTTTCTTCATTAGACACTCATACAGTTGATTGAATGTACAAACTTGTTTCGCATAAAAATTTCCAAAACATAAATTATGGAATAAATTACTATGGATATATGATGTACTCACCATTTTGATGGTTCTAAGGTAAGCTCTGGTAGCATTTTCAGCGGACCACTGCTGAGCCATTTTAATGTAAGTTGGATGTTGTGTATGTATTGTTTGGTGATTGACTGATTGGTGTGACTTTTGTTGAAGCTTGTGGAAACTTAGAGCTTAGAAGGCCTTCTATATATAGCTACTTTAGAAGAATGGATAATGGGAAGCAACTGAGGCAGGTTCTTTAGTGGGACAGTTTATTATAGTGCCATGCTCTTCTCAACTAGCTAGTCAGCTGATCGACCATGAATTTTATATGGAGTTATATTTTTACTCATATAAAATGAAACTGTAAATAAAGAACATTGTTAGACAAAGAGAGTATATATCTATACAAAAACAAGTGCTCTACAGTCAATTTTGCATGGTGTTTAGTTTGTATTACTTCAATAACTTCAATTGTTATACATGTTTGTTCAATTCACATATTGACGTTGTAATTAATTGTAGGTTTATAGACGTAATTTACATAATCAAATCTTGTATCAAACTTTTTGCGAGGGAAATCATTTTTGGAATAATATTTTCAATGTTAGTTAGTTATAATCTTTTGTAGAAATTCTGGATGATGGACACCACAATTTTATCTATCAAATGATCAGGTCTAACGTAACGTAGGTTTTTGGCATTTGATTATCATTCCGACCTTTATTTCCCCTTTAATTTAGGGTGTGTTTTGGTCGGTTGGGAAGATCTTAACTAAAACTGGACTATTTTTTTTTGAAGAAAACTGAATTTATCTGAAAATTACTGAATGCAGTTAAAGCTTATAACTATAAACGAAAAAAACTGAAAAACACTGAACTGAACTGAAAAAAACTTAATTGTAACACTACCGACGAACAAAACACAGCCTTAGCTCCATCTTTTTTGATTCTTCTTAATTAAACTTATTTATCAGCCCAACAACAAAAAAAAAACACTCCATTGATTATTATTTAAACTTTTTCTAATTTAGCTCAAATATATTTTTGAAAATTGGTAGATTAGTCTTAGTTTAATTTAAATAGTAAGTGCATATTTGTGGGTTATATCGGAAATAGTCTTCTTTGGAGAATGGTTTTATACATCAGACCTCCTTATTATCCCATATGAAATGGGACAACATTGGTTTGTTGTTGTTGTAGACTTGTAGTAGTAGTGCATATAATTTAGTTTTCTAGATCTTTAACTTTGTTATAGTTACAGAACATGGCTTTCTTATACTCTGCAACCTAAAGTGTTTTTGAACTTGCAAGTTGATGTTTTCTAGTGATTTCTAAAGAAAAATTAATTTGCACTGAGAAAATAATGATAAATAAATCGAACAAACGGAAGGGTATAGATTCTCTCCATTGGTCTTTCATTTGTCATACTACGATTGAGATTATCTTGAAAAATATGGGTTATATATGTTTATAATACTTAGGGAATTGAAGCGCAGATATATATGAGTAATGATAAAGAAAAAAGAAATAATAGCTATGCAAAGAGGAAATGAATGGCAAATGGAGAGAATTTAAATGTAGAGCATCCAAACTCCAAATTAGATCGAAAAGGAAAAGGAATGTACATAGAGATATAATTTCAGCATGGCAAACAACATGGCCTGTCTGAGTATGATATTGTCAAAACCTTCAAATAAATAATCTAACAAAAATAACTACTAATTCAATGGCGTATATATGCTGGCATGCTCAGGGTTTTAGTCAAATTATGGTGGGAGAACACAATGTTGGCATGCAATAATGCAGGTAAACATGCTAAACCACACCGGGAAGCGCAGGTAGAACATGACGCCAACTAGACCCTTAAATGGATGCTGCAAGTTAGTCTGTTGAATCCTGACATTGAGACACCTTCATAAAATGTCTTGGTATAGCATATATAACCTTCCTAGATAATGTTAGTTCTAGTTTCGTGCTTATTAGTAGGTTCTTGGTTGGTCACTTGGTCCAATCAACCAGTCAATTATTATGAAATGGTTTAATATTTGTTTTGGCCTAGAATTTGTTTGAGCTTCATCGACTCTACCAAATCTTTCAAAAGATTAGCTGTTATGTCCGTGTAAAACCTACCAGTATGATGGTTTGGGCTTTAATTAAGCAAGATTGCATGAAAAGATGCGGGGAGGAGAATATACAAGTACTAGACATTAGTTTAGTTTTTCAATGGAAGTGCTAAACATTAATTACAAGTACCACGGAGTAGATAATTACAAATCACGGGATTGTTCCACGGCAAAGTCCCTATGGAATTTATTGCCACTTAAGCCGCACGAGGACAAGGGAATTTTTTTTCGCAAGTGGAATATCTAATCCAGCCAAGGAGTATTACACGTATTTGTGTCAAAAACTCAAGATATAAATTGCTACTCTTGAGTTCAAACCTCATATAGAGCACCTATTGAAATTAATTTCAGTAATATCTGAGGCTGTGTGTTGTCTCCCGGTTTTCAAATCGGGGTAAGGCTGCGTACATCAGGCTCCCTCAGTACCCCATTTGAGATGTGATTCACTGGGATTGTTATTGTTGTTGTTGTTGTTATCTGAGGCCGTGTGTTAGGAGGTGTCATTTAGCCACGCTTAAGAAGGGGGTCTCTCCTTGCCAAATCAGAAAAAAATGTTGCTCTTTTAATCGAGAGAGTATTTGTGAAAAAAGAAGAAGGTGAGTGCACGAAATAAGTGAAGCTTGAATCGCTATTAGTTAGTGTGATTATCTCGGTCATCTATCGTTGGTTGTTTGGGGATGAGGTACAGTGCTTTCAAAGTCTACTTTTAAAATATTAGGGCTTTTACAAATTTTTAAAAATTCTGTAGAATGAAAGTGCCTCCAAAATACTTCTCATACGGGACCTAATTGGTGAAAAGAAACCATGCCCTAGGCCCCTACCTTACTCAGAATTAAGGATAAGGGGATTTAATCACCTTCCCCCCCTTTCTGAGCGATTACTCGTCATTATTTGCAAGCATGTTCCTTTTCTTCTACACATGAGCAACATACAGATCTCAGTCGTTGTCAAATACTCCAACAAATAACTGAACAAAGACTATCTTAATTGTCACGAAAAAATTGAAGAGTGAGGCCACCGAAATTCAAAGAAGTTGGTCCTTTGTACTGTTGTTAACTTGTTAAATTGAAGAGTAGCATGCATGCAATTACTAACGTCTACATCTTGCCCATCATATATTCACATTCTCGTAATCTTTGCCCATCATATTATCTATACATGCAATGAACTAAAACTTATTTCATTGAGTACTTGTTTTTTCTTTGTCTAGTTCTTTGATCTCTACTTTAGTGGATAAAATTCATCTTCCATGAGAAGATATGACCAAGAATAGTAACAAGTTGGCCGACATCTAACACAGACATCTAAGGAGTGAGGCATGTACATTATGACATGGAGAGCCAGCCCTTAAGCCAGATGTTTTTGGCGTCTTCCTAGTATTCAACATCCTTCATGTTCTTGCTTACAAGAGAAAAACCAAACTCTTCAATTGAATATTTATTAATGTGCGAGCCGTCAGACTTGCCGTTGGGAAGACTTCTCTCATAATTTAGACATAGCTTTTAAAGACTTAAATCCTCAAATATTTACACCTTTGATCAGTTCGGGAGAATTTAGTGATTTAGATAATTTAGTTCAATGTACATCCTAACCCTCTAGCACCTTCATTGAATAAGGATTACACTTGATTGTTGTTGTTGTTGTTCAATGTAGACATGTAGTATACTTTTGTCAAATTAGTTTTTAGTGTTTCTAGTTCCTTCTCTGTAAGTAGAATTAGTTCAAATCGGTTCAGCGTCAATGCAAAACAAGACCTTTTTTGAGCTCAAGCTAAGCAAATTAAAGCTTGTGAAGCGTCTTAAGAAAATTACTATGACTTCTCTGATATAGCCTACACTAGTATACACTGATGTTTTGCTAATGTTTATAATTCAACCGTTTCAAAAATAATATACTTCGTATATAACCTTTCAACATAACTTCATTGTTAATACTGATACATGTGAAGTACAATAATGCGATTTTTTTGGAGTTAATCGGTAGAGTCCAGCAGGTTGCATGTCAGCATGTGGATTTATTCAATACGATCGAGTTGACATACAGAATTGTTGTCAAACACCAGGATATTACTTTCAATCTGAACTCCCAAAATGGAACTACATCTAGGTTGCACGTACGGGTGAACCATCCTACATTATTAAGACCTGGTTATAAGCTTCGCAGCAATTTCAGTTTCTAAGTGGCATGTAGCAACATGTGCTAGCCAGCTACGAAGAGCGAGCGCTGCCGTTCTAAATAGGACTAGGAAGTGGAACTGTGGGCTAAAAATTTCAGTAGCAGACATATATTATCACACAAATACTATTATACATAACTGACAATTTCATTAGAATATTTAAGAAACCTGATAATTGGTCCACTGATAATCAGTCCACCGGCCAGATCACTCTCAGGAAAGACAAATATATCTCGAAATCCAATTAGACATTCAGAAGATTTTTAGAAGATTATTGGTCTTCAATAATCGAAGAATCCCGTGCAAAGTCATAAGCTGTACAAGATTTTGTCAGCTCGCAAATGTTAGGTGGACATGGTTGCCCCTTGCCCGTCCTAGTCATAATTCAGTTTCGTCTGATCTTATGGGAAAACCAATATAATTCCTCATCAAGAAAAAAAAAAAAATTACGTTCACCTGATGGTGAGGCCTTACAGCGAAAGTTGCATAACTGACTAACAATAGAAGTGCTCAGCAATTTGCAAAGTGAACATCTTTAACAAAGTCCAAGATTAGTTCAGACATCAACATAAGAGCTGCAAATAAGCTTTCAGAGTTTTAATAATCTTTATACATGTACGAATTACGAATAACAGTAACATTCTCGACCGTCTCAATTGAAACAGTAGCTAACTTCAAGTATGCCAAAAGCGAATCTAAAGACTACCAAGGAAAGCCTCTGGAAATCTATCTAGAGAGTGGCTGATGCCTTTGGAGTCAGAAGGCAGAGCTAGTAAGTAAGGCGAAAACTGCTGTGAGCCAGTTTGCGAGCCTCCTTTCTGATGGGAGAACATCATAGAACCATAAACACGAATAAGTCCCGAATGAAACTCTGTATTTATTAATGTGAAACCTTCGGAGCGCTTGACTAATCTATAGGGATCCTGACGACATTTCTAGTTCTTCCGCGAGGAGGATCAAACCCATTTGCATGGTCAGAATGCCACCCCCAAGGATGTCTGACGTGACCGCTAGCGGGGGTAAGCGATGAGTTTTCTGAAAGAGGATCCACTTGGCTGCCACTAGAGCCTGCCATAATAAGAAAAATACATGATAACACACTCAAAAAAGACATCACCAGACATGAAAGGAACATTGAGATAGGCAACTATGTGATTAGTCCTCTGGCATGCAAGACCCTGTTATAATGCAGCATAACATTCTCAAAATAAAGCTTAACTGGCTCAAAGTGCCAACATCAGTGATACACCATCACAATTAGCAAAGATGTCGTTAAGTGACACACAATTCTTATCAAGTGCAGAGCATATACTTGGAAAGTAGCTGAAGAATGATTTTCCTTTGTCAACTGGATGATATCATTTCACTGATCTCTACTATTGGAAGGACGTGATAGGAAAGTATCTCACTTCTATACTAAGAAGCTTATGAACACACCTGTCAAGGATGGAAGATGCTTCTCTGTGTTGCCTTTCCATGCATCATCAAAAGTTCCAAGTTCATCTGAAGACGTTTGAAACCAATTTAGTTGAGATATATGTGGCAAAGATTTCGATCACTGTCAAATGCACGCTGAGTGTCTAACCTTCATTTATGTTATGTAGTGTCTGCATTGTATCCACTCTACCATCCGAGTTAAGCTTCCTCGTAACAGAATGACCCTGTCGACAAAACTTTAGTAAAATAACTTTGGAATTCCAATATCTAGCCTCGCATCCTTTGTGACATTGCTATTGCAATGATCAAAAAGAATCACTTCACCAAATTGTCAGTTTGACACACTGGCTCGAAGAAGCATAAGCTTCATGCCTATTTTCTTTAGATATTGTTAACAAACAATTACTGTGAGTAGTATGTTATCATTCGACAGATGGTTGTGCACTTCGACTTGCCATGTAAAATTCAGGAAAAAAATTGGAGTGCCAATTATTCACGATCCTGATGACTAAACATTATAAGAGACAATGCCGTTCTTTAAGTCTCTGATGATGTACCTTATCCTGAAGTCCCCTAGAAATCCTGTGAGTTGCTTCCCCTGTTCTCTTGTCTGCCTCTTTGCATTCTTCCATGATCACCTGGACATAAAAGCACAATTTGTTAACTTCCGAGGCAACAATACACTAAGACAATTCTTTTTAGAGGTGCATTAATACATACTCCAGCGCTCCCCATCTTTCTCGTTGCTGAAGAATTGTAATAAACTCCATCCATCCCACCGTAAGAAACTCTGCAACTATGCACTTTGAAGGTCTGAGGCTTCGTGCCATTAGTGGAGTCGCCATCTGCTGCTGACTGCTGTTGATTGCCATGATTGGTTTCGTCTGGCAAACAACAAAAAAACCGATCAGCGAACAAATCAAAGCAACAATACAGAACTGAGAAACCACTTCTCCGGGGTAAATCGTGCATATAAATAAGTATGAAATATAATGACTCATTCACAAGTTGAATTGGCAGAATACTACAGATTTAGGGTTTATGAGTTATGACTAAATATTCCACTGAAGAGCTCAACCACAACCTCTTTAATCTCTTTTAGGAATCTGACCTCCATAAAGGTGAGGATAATTAATTACCATCAGGTTCATCATCTGGATGATTGACAAAGGGTTCAACAGGTCTTGTACCCTTTTGCCTCTCCTGCTCATCAATTACCATTCCTTCTCCATCATCATCATGTGCATCATCGTCATCATCAGAACCAAGTTCCTGAATGACAGGTCTAGTAGGGGGAGTAACTGGGGGAGTGTTGCCGGAAGGTATTCTACGATCGAAGATACTTCCAAAAGGACGAGTGAAAAATGGATCATCAAAGGGATTACTTCCAAAAATCGAGCCTCCAAAATCTCCAAACGATCCAAGCTCACCAAACATGGAGAACGGATCCCTAAAGTCCCGGCCTCCCCTCTCGTTTTGCATTCTCAAAAGTCACCTACAAAATTGCATCCATCACCATGAGGATTGGCTAAGAAAAGAAACATTAAGTTTCGTATCCCCTACTCGAGCTAGGCATGACATAAGATGTTGATTTTCACTAAGATCACATGAATTTTTCTACAATGTTTCCGTGACAACGACACACGACACACAGTTCATTAATCCATCATTCCCCATTCTCTTAGTAGTACTCGGTGAAAATTACACCAATGTGTTGGGGCCTAAAAGAAGGATGCACATGTTTCTGTCATAGGGCTTTGTAAGTAGTTTCACAGTGCCTTGCAACAGAACCTCAAATCATAAGAAAAGAGAGTAATGAAGTTCATGCCTTGAACTACAATTCCAGTGAATGTTCCTAGGTCTAAAACATGTATTGCCACCTTCCCCCCCC
>ONZK01000101.1:61702-80198 GCA_900322385.1 Pharnaceum exiguum | reverse complement strand
TTACAGTCAATCTACAACCACTACAAACTAACAAAAGTCTCTTCATCACCACCCTTGCTTCATACATGTCAACCCCCTCTCCCATAAAAAGAAGAACAGGACAGCAATGTAAGCAAGAAAATTTTAAAAGCCAACCATAGCCCAAGAAAAGTTTCAATTTCAATCAAAAGAGTAATTGGTAAAAACAAAAGTTGTGCGCTATCCTACTTTTCGATTTATCATGAGCTATGACAATAACACACCCACAATGCACCAAGCTTGACAAGAGCACCGGGCATGAAGTACAGTTGGTGAAAAGTCCTGAGAGCACAGTCTGAATTCAAATGCTAGTTGTGTGAAGTGCATGTGCACATCTATGCAATATACCTTCTTACAGGGTCGAATCTAGGATCTTGTTATCCAACCAAGTGGATAAAAAGATTGTCATTTTAGACATCTAGGGGTATTTCCATCCAGATCACTGCCTTACACTCATCTTCACAACAGATGAAGTGTTAAGGAACAACAAGTCATCTGCTTTGGGATATCCCCTAAAGGCTTTCCTTGAGGAGCCAAACAAATCATCATGCAGATTAAGACTCATTTCCCTAAAAATCAAATATGCTGTTGCCCCAACTAATTTACCTTTCCCACTCTTTTGACAGATGTATTATCTGGAAATCAATAAGGTGAAATATATGATCATTCTCCTGATTTTATTCATTTGCACAGAAGGAGCAGTTTGTGAAATTTTAGTGTTCACAGAGCACTTATGAGATCCACCATAGAGCAAATTTAAAGACAAATTAACTTTTGATATAACTTCCAATTAAACCACAAAAAGTGGACTCCAAGAAAGTTAATTGATCAAACCTCATTAAGAACAATCACTCTCTATTATCATAACCTAAAAGAAACTCCATCCCACACGATGACACTAGTGATTGGATGGGCGGTGAAGTGACATGGCAAAATCAAACTTCTTCACAGCTTTATAATTATATGAGCTGTTTTAAATAAGAAGCTCAACCTGATGCTCAACGTGCTCGCCAATGATTTCATTCATAGCGTCTTGAGTGTTAAAGTGAGGTGTAAGCCTAATTTTAAAACGTAACCCTTCTGTGCCAATGGATACAAAAATTGTAATATTTTCTTTTTGATAAAAAAATAAATTTTATAAATCAAATGTCAAAAGAGCAACCAAGGACAAGATGTCCTCTAATCTCCGTAAAATTACAAAGAGTGCCAATTACATTGTATAATTGCAAATTGTCAGAACATGTCTTTTGCAATCTGAGAATTTAGTGAATTTACATAATGTATGCAGCATGCATGCCCAGAAACAAGTTTGCTAAACATATCATCCATTTAATTTGTGTCAGGAAAATGAAACTGGATTTGTTCTATACTTCTATTGGTACATTTTGAGATTAAAAAAAAAATCTTAAAAGTATTGAACATCTAAGTATAAACTTAAGAGGGGAAAGAAAGTCTCATGACCAAGTGCAGCTCCCCATAGATAACTTCAGATAAACTCATGCAAGGTGTACAGGTAAATAGCTAAGGTGTACAGGCTTTGTTCTTAAGGATAAATCAAATTCTAAGTAGTCAAAAGATCTCATATACAAAGAAATTATAGGAGTTACCAACCTGCTCAAAATTTTTCTTTTTGCCAAGATCAAATCGCCACTTTGGTGTTGTCTTCTTCTCATATGCCTGATACAACATACATAAAGGAGTCTCTAAGTACACAGTAATCCTCAACTGGGCATATCCAGATACACTATATTATCGCATATGCCAACAAACAAAGGAATCCGAGCTGAGAAAAGTAATCCCTTCTTTCTCCATCCTTCGGACAACATAGGCAACTAATTTTCATGTCCTCCGAAAGTGAATAGAGACCAAAACAAGCCCACACCAGCATATACCCACAACTGAATACTCTCTGTAAACGATTTGAATGTTAATAAATCCAAGCCATAACAGATCCAGAACAGTACAAGGTTACGGATGACTGATGTTACGCCTGGGATTTTTGTTATCTAGATCTTGATACTTTTCTGATTTTTAGGGGTTACAGGCTAGAGTGGGAGATCATAACAGTTGAGCTGTTGAAACAGCGGAGGTATTTAACAACCAGAGCATCAATTAGGACAAAGGAAAAAGTATTTAGAACCAATAACCAGGACATCTATTCTTAGCTATATGTATCACACCCACCCCCTAAGGTTGATTTGCGCAAATAGTTCCAAAGCATAAATCAGGAATATATTTAAGAATACATACCTCAATAGTTGTGGTATTGCCAGCTACCAACGATATGTGCATTATAAGGAATCCCATAACACTCAAGGAGAATGCCAAGTTCAAGACTGCAAGAAAAGAGCTTTGTAAGAAGATTACTTTCCAAAACAGACAATCAAGAGGGAAAACACTTCAGAGTGAGGATAAAGATATAAATTTTTCTATATAAAACATCATTACCAAATGCTAAGAAAGTAGTTGCAAGACTGCTTGGCGATCCTGGTATCTCCCCATCGCTAAAAAATGCAATAAATTGTGGCAGCAGTGACACAGCTACAAGAGTAGTTTCCAGAAAAGTGTAGAACTGCAAAACAACCCAGGAAGAAAGAAAGGCAGTTAATCATATCTGTCATACTAAACAAGTACAGAGAAGCTCTAGACAGATGAAATGTGATACACAACTTTATTTGTTTAAAACATAACAATTAAGTTTATATATGTCATACATAACAATTAGAAAACATCATGCAAGTATCCATGTAAAAAGACAATTTGGTCCAGCTATAATTAGAAAACATCATGTAAGTACCCACGGGAAGTGCTCTTCACACACAATTCAAGTAATTTTTATGATTTATCATGATTCTCCATGAAGAATTACGTAAAAACATAAGATGGAAAACATCACCAGTATAATTTACACAAGATGAGAATTCTCAGCCCCTGTAGTATGATATAATTTACAGCACAGCAAATCAGCATGGCAACTAGGTACAGAGGAAAACTGGTTAAAGAGTATAAGCTCTCTCAAAGCAGGCAGTATGTACAGTTGATCACAATTGCTTCCGAGGGTAAAATTGCTTGTGTCACCTATCATTAGCAAGACACGGGGCCTTCAAATGTGCTCACCGCATTTAAAGATGGTATATTACAAAACTAACCATGCTTAAGCAACTCATTAACATCACTCTCTCCAACTAATTTACTTACAACAAGCTTGTTCGCTTGGATCACCTCATGATGCTCAAGTGACATGGTGACCTACAACACCACCAGTGTAATCCCAAAACCATGGGGTCTTGGGGGTCAGGATGAATGCAACCTTTTCCTCTGTATTTAAGTACAGAGAGGCTATTTCTGAAACAACTCAGGTCTGATGTACATACTTTAGACTGTTCAGTAGCATATGCCCTATAAAAGACGAAAAAAAAGGAAAGAAAAAGAAAACTACATCCACAAAGAATGAGAACTCAAACCACATTAAAACCTATCCACATATGAAATGGTAAGTTACAGGTCAAAATCAAAGACAGCCCTCTGTCATCAGAGTGATCATGAGGGCACCGCTCAAAATAGTGAAGCAGACACAAGTATTTCCTCTTATAATTGCCTAGCATAATATAGTTTTCCTCTACATGAGGTGGTTTAACATTGATCTTCAAGAGCAAATACCCGAACCCCATCGATATGCTTGAAGACAGGATTTCAAATAATGCATTCACTCATGAGACATGGAACTGCAATTTCCTAATGCGCGTAAAGAGCTGGAAAAAAAAAGCAGAATATCGTACAACTCCGACATACAATTAGCAGGTACATAAAAATCATGATTAGAATGCTCAAATAAAAAGTTGCATTTATCACAAAAACCTCTACCAGCAGCAACAACTTGTCGAATATGGTTCAAGTTACAGGATTGGTTTGAAGAAACCAACTGAATAAATAAAAGAAAAATCAGCATACCAGGAAGAGAAGGAAATATTTGTAGTTACATGCCCCAACACAGTTGACCACCCACACACAATGGTGATCCATCTTCAAAACACACCTCCCACCTGAAATTATTGGCAGCAGGTTAAGAACATCAGACAGAGAGTCTCAATCAGAATGCAAAACGCAGAAAAGAGTACTCACAAACAGAGCAATGATGGCACCGGGGAGGTTTCAACTGGTTGCATTTACGGCAATATCGAACCTTCGGGTGAGAGGATTCAGTAGGCACTCCGCTGTATTCTGAAGCAGTTAGTGGATCACTCTCACCTCGCTCCTCGTCTATTTCAGGTCTCCAATTCGGAGGAACACAGCCCGGATCAGTGAATACGACAGAAAAGTAACTCCATAATAGCATCACTAACTGCAAGCCAGGAACACATAACAGCAATTTTAGTCCAACCACAAAGCCAGCTTGCTTGAAAAACAATAAGAGAGCCAACTCCCTTCACCCTGAATTAATCGATGTTTAAACTGATCAAAAGCAGATTGCCAACAAGGGTTGGCAACTAAATTCGGATAATGGAAGTATATGATCAAAATTCTACCAATATAATCTATAAAAAGTTCCAATCTTGAAGTCCACTAGATTCTAACAATACAAGGGATAAGAGTCCTAACGCACAAGACAAACCAAGCACCTCTAATTCCTCCTCAAATTCATTCAACACAGAAAAGGAATCACAACTCACAACTAATGACCAGCTAACTAATTCTATTCACCCAACAGAATTTCAAACCCCAAAACAGTCAAATCCACTAACCACCCACAAAACCAAAAACCATTGGCATCTCAAAGAATTAAACAACACCCACAAAAGCATATGCCTAGTGAAACAAACTTGCAAAAAAAAAAAAGGAAAACCTAAACCCAATAAAGTAAAACTCTAGAAGATTCAAACTTATGTCTCATTATCCAAACATGATCCAACAGCTTGCTCAAATTATCAAAAACCAAACTTAAGTATAATCATCACAAGAAATAAAGCAAATTGGACAAAACCTAGAAAGGAAAAAGCTAAAAAGATTCAAACTTGATCAAATCCTTCAAATTTGACTCACCAACCAGCTCAATAAATTCTCCACAAATTCAAAAAATAAAAACAACCCAGATAATATTTCAGTAAAATAATCAATACCCAGAAAAGAAATATTCAAACTTGATCAAATCCTGCAAATTTGAGTCACCAACCAGCTCAATAAATTCTCCATAAATTCAAAAATTAAAAACAACCCAGATGATATTTCATCAAAACAAGCAATACCCAGAAGAGAAAAACACAAAAAGATCAAAACTTGAGTTACTTACCACAGCATGAAAAGGCAACAAAACAGCAAGAGAAGTGAGGGTATCAAGGCCACCCTCAGCCAAAGCAGGGCCATAATTGGTCAAAACAACAGCATAGTATGTAACACCAACAACCCCTAACACTAACAAGATCATGATCGAACCTAACCCCTTTAATGCTGTGCAAAATCTGAATACGTTCCATGCCATCACTGTCCCCGATCTGTACATAATACTAATAACTTAAGAGAGAGAATGGAATGCAGGCAAGCAGGCAGCTACAATACAACACAATTCTAACAACAATGATAATAAAATAAATAAACCCAAGTTTGATTAGTCAAAGGGAAGATTTTGGTTTTGATAAGTGGGGTGTTATTGTTTTTAATTTTATATATTTGAGGTTCCCCTGTTTTTTGAAAACAGGGGAGGGAGGCGCGTGTGGGACAAGCGCTGTTGAAGGGTGTTAGATTGGTTTAATAAGTTTAAGTTTGGTTTGGTTGGGTTGCTTGATGATGGGAAATGCTAATGCTATGGTTTATTGGTTTAGCTAAAGAGGGGACAAAGAGAAATGATAAAAGGGTGTTTGGTTTGTTGTTGTGTTTTTTTAATGGAATTTTTGAAAAAGAGAACGGATATTATTTGTTTATGTTAATTTTATTAATATAATATTATTAATAATAATGGGGATAATGGTAATGGCAATGGTGATGATGAATGATGATAAGAAAATCGGTATAGGACTTTAGTTGTATGTAAGTTTGGGGTTATGGAGAGATACTTGTGTGAATTATAAGTATGTTGTTGAAGAAGTCATGATCATGGATTCATGGTATATTCAATGACGAGTGAGGTGATGTCGATCGAATTTGACTTGACTTAGGAAATTCATTCGTTCATGACCCATTCTTGGGCTCCTTTTTCTTTCGGTAGACCCTTAAGGCTATGAAGGCTTGAGTCCAAAGGTTGAAATTTTGAGTATTTTTCCAAGTTAAGGTTACTAAAAAAAGTTATTCCGGCTTAGTTTCAAACATATTCCCAAACTACCTTTTACGTCACGTGGTTAAATGGTCTCGTGACGGAAGGGATAAGTCGTCACGGCCGGTGGCGACTAATATAAGAACTAAGTCGCCACCTCTGGAGGCGACTAATAGTAAGTCGCCTCCGCAAGAGGCGACTAAGCCGTACAAAATTTCTTTTTTCTGGAATTTTTTGACGCTTTTTGATAATTTTCCCACGCAGAAAAGCGGCGATATTGGCAACCCACGTTTCCCCGATATTATAGACACTATTTTGAGTCACCAAGTTGTGAAATTGCGACGCTCTGAAACATCGAAACTTGATTGACATTTTAGGTGAAAGGGTCAGCATCTTATTTCGACGCTTTTTGGCGTCAAAAGTAAGGAGAAAGCGTCAGAAAATGCCCTTATTTTCCAGATTTGACAATCTTTACACATAAGTCGCCCCAAGCCGGGCGACTTATGTCTTAGCGAAGTCGCCACCTTGGGTGGCGACTTAGAGCTGGAAACTCGCCATTGACGATGTCGACTTTTTACTTCCGTCACGGGGCCGTCTAGTTGGGTGACGTAGACGGTAGTTTGGAATATAGTTTGTAAGTGGGGGTTAAGTGAGATTTTTTTTTAAGAACTATTGTTTGGAAAAAGACTCTGAAATTTTGGTTGTCAAAGTTTGGATAATTTTCTTATTTATTGTGTGTGGTTTGGGGTGTGGTGGGGGTTTATTTTTGAGGAATATATGGAGGGAAATTATGTTTGGTCAAATTGTTCATATCATGCATCTAGGGTAAAGCTGGCCAATGAGCTAACTTAGATTGGATTTGGCCGACTGAAGTTTGATTAATTTTGGTTAAAGTCAGGTTGTTGACTAGTTGGAATGGTTAAACTCGAGTTCTTGAAGGCGAACGGACGCATATTTGCAATCAATCAAGTCGGCTCGATGACAATTCGATTACGGCGAGCTCGATAAGCTTGACATGGCAAGCTAGCTCAGCTCAATAAAAATTCTATGACTTATGAGTTAGCTCAACTCGATTTGGTTCATGTTTGCAAAGAAAAATCCAAAAGATTTCAATTGAAAAAACATCCCACTTGATATCTTCAAATATGTTGAGAGATAATAATTTTAAAAACTTAATGTCCATTATTGATTAAAGAAAACAGCTATCCAATGGTGACGACTCAGATGACTCTTTAAGTTGAAACGACTTATTAATGGGGCTCATTGAGCTGAACTACGGACTTGGAGTGACTCACTGAGCTACCAACTTTAGTCGTGCTCATATCGACCTGAAAATGATTTAATGAGCTCCATTAAATTTAAAGTGAGCTGACTATGAGCTGAAGTTAGATCAGCTTAGTTCGGCTTGATACTACTTGAGCAGACTTTGAGGTGATGGTATAGGCAAGTCAAGTCGTTCGGCTTAAATCGTATGTTACCTCATGTCGTCTCGTGGTTAACTCTAATCTGGTGTATTTATACACTCATAAAAAACTATGAAAAATTCTTGTAAATGTAAATACCATAGTTTCTTTAAAATGGGAGTAAAGTAAGACCCGATATACCATTGACTTGTTGATCTGTTTGACGATTAGTCATTGCTGTGGGGAACTTACCGAGAGGCCAAAATTATGAAATCTAACCGATGAGATCAGGCTTCCTACCTGCACCACTTACCTCCTCTGCCACATCAGTATCTAAATCCTGATAATGTTGTTCAGGTTTCAGTGTTAACGTATTGAAGATGTCATATCGCCTGATATATGATGGACTTCATGAGTAACGGAAACAACTAACTCAGTAAAGCTAGACAAGAACAACAAGAATGGAACTTATTTATAAGGGGATTTAGCCACATTAACCACCTTATCGTCCTATGTTCTGGCACAACAGAAAATCTAACATACTGCAATAATGTTGCATCGTATTTACGTATATGAAAGCCAACAGTAGACTTCTTCTTTTCTTATTTTTTTTCTTGGTAAAAACACAAAGAGAATATGAAGAAGTATAGAAGGAACGAAAAAGTTTGAAGGCCGCCAGAGACACCTCAAGAGCAATGTGAAGCTCTGTGCAATAATATCCAAATGGACAACGTTTTCTAATCTCGAGCTATCAACCTTTAGAAACCACTTTTTCATGTAGTGAGCTGCTATTTCTGAGATTGGATATATACTACACAAGTACATCACTTCATATGTATTTGACAGAAAAAAAAATGAAAATTGGAAAGCTCTCACAAGTCTATCTTCATTTTGAATTTGAAAAATGGAAGTGAAGATAGAAATACAACAACAGTAGAGTGTAAATCTCCATTAAATGGGGTGCTCAGGGGTCATGATGTATGCAACCATACCCCTGTTAAAGGAAACACATAAGATAGATTGTTTTCGAGATTGACCCATGCATTGAATTTTTGACTTCAAAAAACCATATGGCAATGGTACAGGTAGCAACAATGCCACTGACAAGCGTCCTGGTGTGTACTTGTGAGGTGCTTGACATATTCATATTCGTATCCATGAAAATAGGTTTCACCCTGCCCATGTCGATCCATATCCAACAGAAACCCAAATATCATTACATCACCGAGACAGTGGGATAGCTAAAAGTGGCTCAACTTTCCTCAATGTAATTCCAAACTTTTCGTCCATATCAATATCTTGTGGACTCAGACCATCACCGAGCTTCCAATTGAAAGAATGAATAAGGGTGGCCAACATCAAATGTACCATCCTAAAAGCTAATGGCATTCCAGCGCAAATTCTTCTTCCTGCACCAAATGGTATAAGCTCAAAATCTTGACCTTTCATGTCGATTTTGCTGTCTAGAAACCTTTCCGGTTCAAATGATTCTGCATTAGGCCATACTCTTGGATCACGACCAATCCACCACACATTTACCCATACTAGTGTATCTTTCGCCACATGATAGCCCAATATTTGCACATCCTCCATGCATCGATGGGGGAGCAAGAATGGTGTTGGTGAGTGCATTCTCAATGTTTCTTTCACTATTGCCTGGACATATAAGAGCTTATTAATATCTGATTCCCGTACCAATCCATCTTTGCCCACAACTTGATCGATCTCGCTTTGAGCTTTTGCCATCTTTTCAGGACGTCGCAGCAATTCTGTCATTGCCCACTCAATTGTGCTTGATGATGTGTCTGTTCCCGCTACAAACAAACCCTAATTGGTATATATGGAAGACATATTATATAAACGATTGTGCACACAAGTTTCATATGTATGCAACCAAATGAAACAGGGTTACTAATGACAAAAAAGTACTCGCTGATCAAAGTAAATTAGTCTTTGTAAGTTTACCAAAATATCAGTCTTTGTAGAACGAAGGGACTATATTTATCCCTTACAAAGATAATTTACTTAACAAAAGGGTCGAAAGACCATATACAGACTAGTACATACCGGCACCGGAGTCGTGTAGATCTACGTACATCTGCTGCATCTACATCTACATCTATCTAATTATGTAGCTCTAGGCCTCTAGTATTATTTTTTAGTTAAAACCATAGGTATGCCTAAGTTCGGGTCAATCATATCCGTACCGGTCGGCCAAGGAGTAAACAAAAAAAAAAAGGTACCCTCGACTAGTAGTTTCTCCATTCATAAGCTCGAACTTGAGACCTTGATTAGGGGATCAGAGTGCCGAACCACTCACAACAACCACTTGTTGATCTGAGTAGTTGTTGGTAGGCCTCTAGCATTTTGAAATGATGTTTTAGTTAAGGATTTGTGAGAAGGAAAAAGTTTTTAGCATGGGTGTCTTTTTTTTTCTGTGAGTTGGCCGGAGGAGAGAACGTTAACCCTGCTACCAAATTAATCAAACATAAACTCTTCCAAAAAGAAAAAAGAAAAACAAGAGAAGAACCTAGTATACATTTTCAACAAAAGGTACATACCGGCAACATATGTTTCGCGTCAACAAGGGTAATCTCGTTATCCTCAATGAGCTTCAGGAGGGCGCTTAACACATCACTCTTTTCTTCACGAGCTGGATCTCTCAACCTTTCATTGATAATTTCTTCCAAAAGTCCAAACATTTTGTTAAAATAAGCAGTAACTCTTTTCTGTATCCCTTGTAAATCAAAGTGCTTAAACAATGGGAAATAGTCAGATAAATTAGGCTTTGCACGCTCTTCCATCAAGTTCCAAATAAGTTCCTTCAGCTCACGAGATTGCAACGAATCATGGCTGCACATGTCGAACGAGAATATTGTGTTGGACATTAAGTTAAGTGTGGTCGTAAATGCAGCCTTACCAATATCTATGGCTAGCCCTTTTTGGCTACAACCTCGCGCATACTCAACCAATTCATCGACCTTCTTTTGCCTTAGGGCTTGACTAGCATTAAGCCGCTGGTTGGTAAACAGTTGAATGGTCATTATCTTTCGGAGGTGGCGCCATTTAGGGCACACTGGAAGCATAATCAAAGAGTGTTTGTGATGGTCTAAGGTCTTAAAAGCTTCAAAGGCCGGCCTACCAGAAAACGCCAAGTCATGTTTGACGAACATTTCCTTGGCCACTTCGGGGGATGATATCACTAGCATGTTGACGCTCCCTAGCTTGAGACGCATCAAAGGTCCATATATCTTAGAGAGTTTTGCGACCGATTGATGTGGCTTATTTCCAAGGAGATGAATGTTTCCTATGATAGGTAGTGGTTTCGGTCCAGGAGGGTGGTTATGTTTGTGGGATTTACGAAAGACATTGAGAAAGAGAAGGACAAAGA
Source organism: Pharnaceum exiguum (assembly GCA_900322385.1). Taxonomy (NCBI): domain Eukaryota; kingdom Viridiplantae; phylum Streptophyta; class Magnoliopsida; order Caryophyllales; family Molluginaceae; genus Pharnaceum; species Pharnaceum exiguum. Next base: position 69,142 of record ONZK01000101.1, on the reverse strand, counting down.
TGATAGGGAGGATTATTGTTGCTGTAGCGATGTACTCCATTGTTGTAACTAGGAGTTAGTTGTTTCTGCAACAGTAGTGCTAGACTGCTAGTACATCTGGGGGCGGTTAGTTTTTTTACAATTACTTAAACTTATTATTGAGTGCTGAACAAATTTCAATTGTCAATCAAGTGGGTATATATGGTTCTAAATTTATCTTTGCAAGAATAGTCTATAAGTTTAGTACAACGTAGTACTTAGTCTATCTGTCAAGTTACTGACAGAAATTAAGTTTCTTATTTGGAAAGAACAGAGAAGGCACCCGGCCATCTACTAATATTGGGAGCTGTAACAAACTTTGTCAAACAATCTTTATGCCAAACAAGTTGTTGAGGCTTCGACTCCCAACGTAACTCTAGCGATTGGAAAAACCTCATTGGCCAGCCTCTTACCGATGACAGTGAGGCGATGTATCGTTTATCAAAGATGAATACCCTTAAAAATAACAAAAAACAATCTTTATACCGATACTCATTCCACGGGTTTAGCTACTAGACAATTTACCTAAACCCAATGTATTTTTATTATCATTTAAATGAATTTTCTTGGAAAATACAAATGTATTTTCAAAATACATCTTTATGAGACGATATAAATAAAATTATTTTATTTTGTAGTAAGGTAAAAGAGGAAGAATGAGAGAAGGGTGTATACAAACCAAAATACACCTAACTTCATCATGTAAGAATTTGGTCTGCTAGTAAGCACAAATTATAATTTCCTCTTTCGTAAAAAAAAGTGAGAGATGAGAGGAGAACCAATGGGCAATGGATAGAGTCAATGCGGCTAAAGTGAGGATTAAAAATTTGCTGACAGGCTGAATGGCTGATGGCTTAGACGTTTAATTTCCATTTTTTTTCATTCTTTTATTAGGTAAAGCGGGTATTCCGGTTACCAGATTTGGATGATTTTGTGACCCGTAATTGCCCCGAAAATGTACTCCAGTTATTAGGTACACCGGGTGTTTTTTGTAAAATATTTCAACAAATACATATAAGTAGTCACATTTTTCATATCATTAGTCATTCTCTTTATGATTAGTTTTAAATTCACCCGGTATACCAAAAACTTGCTGGAAAATATATCAGGAATTCCGGGTCGGATACCCTATTTATAGTCTAGATCACCTTCAGGTCAGGTTTTACGCAACATGTTTTTATTATGATTGAAAATTAAACATGATTGATTGCTAATATTTAACTAAATCAAAAAATTTGCCATCAAAAATGCGCTCAACGATAGATATTAGTGTTAATCAACTTATACCGTAGGCTGATCAATAGAGATGCCGGATGCGAAGAGATTAGTAATGGGGTTACACCTAAACTTATTTAGGTCTTCAGGCAAACATAAAAATGTTTACAAAATTAGTATGAATTGAAGGAGGGAATGAAGTCCAAACTTGATTACGATTGATATATCTAAGCACTTACACCTGCACCGAGATCTCTCCTCTACAAGAGGGAAACAAATTGTAAGAATTATCCATACCTTTCCATTAAAAAAAGGAATTACCCGTACCTACAGAAGTAAAAACGGAAAAGTATGTAAGAACTAGGATTTATCAATCTCATTTTGAGCTTTGGCCAATTTCTCCGGTTTACGTAATAGTTCAGTCATCGCCCATCTATTGTGCTAGATGTTGTATCCGTGCCAGCAGTAAACAAATCATGAAATGATTAACAAGCTAAGAACTTGTTTGTTTAGTGGGTGTGCTAAACCAAGCATGATCGATATCCTCTCAATCAATATAAGTACGTACAAAATGTTGGATTATTGTGTGTAATGGCCACAAGACTCTTTCAATTCATAGCCTTTGTTCATATATTATGTTGTTCATTTCTCTTTAATTTCTTCACCTGATCCTGAGCCAGAGGCCCCGAATGAGCCTATCCCACATTTCTTAGCTGAGGAATGACCTCTCCTTGTTGGCTTAGTTAGCCTGGTCTCACTAGTTCCCCCAATCAAGCATCTTCGGGAATAGTTAGTTTGTCTGCAAGGTCCTCTTACTCTTTTTAGAGGTCTGTTGAGCTGGAAAACTCCTCTGGGCTCCACGTCAAGATCCGTTGCTCAAACTGAATCACGCCAACGTTATGGAAGTTCCTGTATTGATGGGGAGAGAAGGGAGTATAGTGTTTATTATATTATAGTCTACACCGAGTTTACAAGAAGAGTTTGGGTGTGTGGACTATGATCACTATGTTGTTAGGTGAACATGAACCACACGCGTGCGCACCACCGTGTGCCCAGCTCTGGGCTCATATGGGGTGCCTGGTGTCTTGGTTAACTTTTTGTACCTTAACACATTATTATACTGTTAGCAGTTGTTGGATTTGATCGTTTGGATTCCGTAACTGATAGAAATCAATAGCTTGATTTCCTTCTTTAATTTCATTTAATTAGTCGGTTACAAATCTTATGTGCAGATTCAAAAGCACCCCTTCCTAATTCATTTGGACACAGAGCAAATACTCCTCCTTCTCTCTAAACACAAAACCCAAATCCTTTACTGAGTCGAGTTCTGAATCATCCAACATTATACTCTCGACTGCCTGCGAATGCAGTGCTCGTGTGATCCTTCGGAAGCGATCCATCATTAAGGATTGACCATCACGGTCAGGTGGGAAATCACTTTTAAGGTAGTGGCCACCATACCACGACACAAGAAAAGCCAGTATGAAACTAAAACGCCGTTGACGGATACTACAGTACTAACACAGAACATAAGAACATTCAACTTCAAGTAACCTCAACTTCAATGAATATTTCTTTACTATCTATCTATCTTTGTGATCAGTCATGATCGTCCAACACATATGCTTGATAGATTTAATAGTTTAATTCAATGAAATACTTACCACCAACATATGCTTGACATCTTCAAGGCTTAATTATTTTCTCTGATACAAGCTTTAGTAGAGCATCCAACACATCGCCTTTCACGTTGGTTGAATCTTTCATCCTCTCATTATTGACGCGTTGCAAGTCAAAGTATCCATAGACGTTGTAGACTACTAGCCTTGTAGGCCGTAAAATGAATGGGCTTTTAAAAGGCCGTCGGTCGCCTAATCCAGTAATAAGAGCCAGTACAAGAGGCAATACCCATAATGCACATGTTCTGAACTTGGGCCAAGCGTAAGAATAAAATCTGACCGTTGTGACGGCCATACTTACTGATTAAAAGTCTACAAGAAGAGCAGAACAGAACACTAGCAACAATGGCAGGCATGAAAATTAAAGTCAAAACAGAGTTACTGCTCATCACGTCGTCTAATTGATATTTAGGATAGACTAGTGTTGACCCTTGGTCTGTGGAGTAACATAAAAGACATGCAAATAAAAATGACACAGAAAACATAATAACGACATTATCTTACACCCCGCCTTGTTTTTCGTCACTATTTCCTTCCCTCCCTTTCGTTTCTTTTCTTTCATCATTCTTCATTCCTCTCTCTCTCCTCTTTTTTCTTTCAACGACCCTTTTCTCGTTTCTCTAAGGCTAACAACAACAACAACAACAACAACCCAATACCCAGAAGCTAATTTCGTGGGTGAGAAACAATAGAATAGAATAGAATACAATGTCGATGTCAGACTCTGATTTCGCGTCCAACCGTGGTGGTGGCCGTAATAATGATCACAAGAATTTCCGTCAGATTAGCCGCGACCGTGCGTACTCTTCTCTCTCTCCCCCTCATTTTTTTCCATCATCATCGTAATATAGTAATTGACATTGACATTGACATTGATGATGATGATGATGATGATGATGATCATGCATGTATGTATTCATGTTTATTTTAATTTGTCATCGCACACGCACGTATCATACATTTTATTGCTAACAAGTTTGAGCTTTACTACATTATTATTTGTAATTGGAAAAATTGCTGGAATAATCTCTACCTTACCAATTATTCTATTTCAAATAATTAAACTCTAAATATTCCTCCTTTGACACTAGTATCCCAGAAATGTTATAATTTCAAATGTTTTTCTAATTGCTTTTTGGGGAGCTATAAAATGTAGTAATGCAAATTAGCAAATGTCTTGTGTATTAGCCACTGCCTTTATTTTTTTAATTGAAACTCGTCTCACATTAGACTGTTTTGGGGGTGTACAAGTACGGATTATTCTACGTAATTTTTGAAGTATGGATCCGAATAATTGATGGAAGTAGGCATTCTAGGCAATAATTGGCTGATGTGGTGATGATGATCAAGTTATATATGATGCCCTGAAACTAGAAATTTGGTGTGTGTAGGTTATGAACCTCAAAGGTGAAACATGGAACTATAAGAATTTAGATTAAATTGGCTTTATGTTAATCCTATATAAATCTGTGTCTTGAATTGAATGCTAGAAATGAGATTACTTGGGAAGATATGATTTTTTTTTTATAGTTTAAGAATCTCAATTTACTGCTTATGATGTTGCTTGAATGTGGAATTGGACACTAGTATAGACAATGTCTTATATCTGGTGTTTAAAAATGTTTTTGACTTTTGACAGGCTAGTCGTCTAGTCGACCATTCTTTACACTGTCAAACATGCATGTTTGTGCTTGATGAGCATTTGTTTTGTTCCTTTCTGGTGCAGTTTATGGATAAGACATCATTTTTTAATGTTTGTTTCAGGGCTAATAATCGAGATGCTGAGATCAACCTCTGGTGATTCGAAATCATGGAAGGTATATATTATGTATAGTGCTTTAATTTAGAAATTAGACTTAGGACAGCTGATGAACATGTTTGGATAATGATTTGTCACCCGCGATTGCATACATTATCCTTAAAACTGCATTAATAAGAATAATAGAAGGATGGTATGTATCTGTGGATGCAGATGTTGGCTGTAGCATTGTAACTACAAATTAATTGATTAAACTTATGGGGGGATAACTATGATTTTTACACTTGAAGCCATATGTAGATTGTTGTATATATACTTGTATTATGCAATTTTTAGGTTGGAAAATCTGTTTGCTTGAATAGACAATGTCCTGCTTTACATCCTGAATTATGGCATGCTTGTGTTTGAACTCTATCTTTTAGGTGCTGATCATGGACAAAATCACAGTCAAAGTTATGTCATCATCATGCAAGATGGCAGATATTACTGACGAAGGAATTTCGTGTAAGCTTCTCTGAGATTGAGCATGAACATGCTTTTCTGTTGATCTTTCTTGGTTAATTGATACTGGCTTGTACTGCTGCTATTGGAGGATCAGTTTCCTGTTTCAGTTATAATTCATAGTTCTAAGATTAGTTATACTAGAGATGAAACATTTCCTGAAAACTTTCGACCTCTCAGGCTCTCATTCCTTTGAATTGTTAGATAAACTGTAACTTGGAGCAAAGTCAGGTACCCTGGCACCGTGGGCGAATGTATGTTTCCTGTAGACTTGTTTCAAATCATATTAACAGGGACACTGGCTTTGAAATTCATGAAGTGCATATAGTTGCTGAGTCTTTCTTTTGGTAGATCTACCTCTTACTTGCTAAGTTTCTATGGTTGTACATAAGACACTGTCTTGGAGGTGGGTGTAGTGAATGCTGTGTATGGTGGCTGACATCTCAAAACTTATCTGTCCCAACTGACCTTTTTAAGAAAAACATGTAAGCCCTTTTGTTATTCTCCAGCCCTCTTCCTCCCATTCTCTTCTATATCACTTCATCGCGGCCAAAATCAACCCTTTTTTTTTGGGAAAAGAATAAAGGATACATCTTATATAATTTTGATATTATACTTGTGACCTTTGCAATTGATTTCATGTTCATTGTTCCTTCAGAGAACATTATCTCTGATTGCCTTTCACATCATATTTGGCTCTTTGCATCTCATGCAGTATCAGTGCATTGCCTCTCAAAAATGAATATAATGTACCAGCGTTTTTATAACCTCCAGTAATAATTGTATTTATTTAGTTTTTTACTCTGATGACCGATTATCTGCAGTGGTGGAAGATCTTTTCAGGAGAAGGCAGCCGATGCCTTCAATGGATGCTATCTATTTCATCCAACCATCAAAAGAAAAGTAATGTCTTCTCTATTCAATTTCTCCATAACTCCATCACTTGTGCTCTACTTAACTGTAGATTGTTTCTGTTGAAAACATAAGAAACAGATTTGAAACAACGGAAGATCAAAATGTGATTTTTGTTTTTAACAGATGGCATCAGTCTGTTCATATCATGTTCTTTGGTTGCTAGTGATACTGCCTTCTTTTGGGTTGACTTTCTGTGAAGGCAGTTCATGTTCTTGACCTTACTCCTTGAGGCTAGTCAGGCTACTGATACTGCCTTCTTTTGGTGTCAAATCTGTTGCTAGGATACTTTATACTGGCTTCGGTTGAAGCTGGTATTGCAGGCTATTTGGTGATGGCGTGTCATAGGACAAATAGGGATCATTTCATTTCTCGATTCTCAAGGACTAGATACTCTTTATAGTCAGTCTATTGTGGCTCCACATATTGGACTGCTCATTCACATTGTTGGAGTAACAAACAGTTTCTCAACATCCAATATGTTTTATATGATCTTTTACGTTATCTTGTCCTTAAGTAGTCAGTATTGTGGGAATTATTACAGCCATTTTTGGCACTGTTGTTTTTATTATGCTCCTTCATTTGCCGCTTTATCCTGAGTTCCTGACTGAGCCATATTTCTGCGGAAAACTTGTGGATGATCCATCTTCATGATTACGGCACTTGTGTCTTTTTATGATAAAGTTGATCGTATAAGGACCTGAGGTGTACCTGCGTGGCTACGCGTAAAATGCTCCTCTAGGGGGCCATTTGAATAAACATAAATCTTGGATATCAAACAACATGAATTGATCCTTGCTGTAATTTTGCTCCTTACGTCTCATAATAACATTGTAAATTTGTAAGTGCTTTTCAACATAATTTATCCTACATTTAACCTCAATTTCCTTACCTTGCTACATGCAGTATGGTCATGTTCTTGTCCGACATGTCAGGAAGGGAACCTTTGTACAGAAAGTATGTCTCAGTCTCTCAGATTCCATTCCTCAAATCGTGAATTCCAAACTGTTCGATTAAATTCAACAGTCTTTCTAATGCAAAATGTTATGTTCCAGAGCCTTTGTCTTCTTCAGTGGACCTGTTCCAAAGGACTTGGTTAATCACATTAAGAGTGACATGAGTGTTGTGCCCCGAATTGGTGCATTAAGGGAGGTCAGACAGATTTCTCTTGGTCTTTATCTAATTGCTGAAGTATCAGGAATTAATGTCTACCTTTTCATGTAACTGCACAGATGAATTTGGAATTCTTTCCAGTGGATAGCCAGGTATTTACTTATAGCTCTTTCAGTTTGTATGACCAAACAGGCATTTACCAGCGAATGCACCACATACTTGGGGGGGGGGGGGGGGGGGGGG
>ONZK01000101.1:30565-61270 GCA_900322385.1 Pharnaceum exiguum | reverse complement strand
GGCTGTCTGCTAACAAGCTATTGTTTGGGACTCCTTCATGGCTCACAGACTTATCTGGATGCAGATTTATGTCACTGATCATGAAATGGCATTGGAGGAGCTCTATGGGGAAACTGCGAAAAACACTCGGAAATTTGATGCATGTTTGAACTTAATGGCAGCTCGCATTGCTACAGTCTTTGCTTCCATGAAGGTATATAGTTATACATAGCCATTGTTCAGCAATGGGGTCAGATATTGAAATGCTTATATGCACTCTCTTTCTAAAGAAAGATTGACACACTTGTTAGATTGTATGTGGCTTCTTTTCTTTTACTTCATCTTTGAGTCTTGAGTATTGCTTGTAGGCACAGATAGGCCTCTGGAAGTGCCAGTAGGTTTTATGGATCTGGAAACATTGCTGTTTTTACTTCTTTTAATGCAATTCAACTTATGTTGTGTTTCTTATAGGAGCTTCCATATGTCCGTTATCGAGCTGTGAAGGATCCAGATACAGCAAATCCACGTGATTTTGTTCCTTCTAAGCTTGCATCAGCTGTTTGGGACTGTCTTATCAAGTACAAAACTACTGTTCCAAATTTCCCCCAAAAGGAAACATGCGAATTTCTCATCCTGGATAGAACTGTTGATCAGGTTTCACCAGATACCTTCTGACAGACTTTTTGTCAATCGCTGTAATTTTATTGTAAGTGAGCTTTTTTATTTTTTCCTGTTTAGATAGCTCCGGTGATACACGAATGGACATACGATGCCATGTGTCATGATTTACTAGAGATGGACGGGAACAAATTGGTCATGGAGGTTTGCCCTACTGAAATTTGTATTTAACTGTTTATGTCCTTTTTCCTGGATGCTTTGTCGAAGTACTTTTTTTGTTAGGTAGCAAACAAAGCAACTGGTCAGCCTGAAAGAAAAGAAATCGTTTTTGAAGACAGTGATCCTGTTTGGTTAGAGATCCGTCACTTACATATAGCAGAAGTACGTTTTGCCTTTGCTTTTCTGTCTTTTTCTCCTCACTTTGTGTACTTGAGTACTAACTTCTTGGATTAATACTGGTTGTCCCAGGCCAGTGAAAAGCTACATGACAAAATGACCAACTTTGCCTCAAAGAACAAAGCTGCGCAGCTGAGTCAAGCCTCAAGGTTCAGAAAACATGCCTACTCAGTCTTGAATTGTTATGCTCTTTTATGGGTGTGAATAATGTTAACTGAGAGTTCTATTTTCCTACACTGCTCACTTAAACATCAATTTAAGTGATGTGCAAGCTCCTGTCCAGTAACAGATTGAAACTTTCTGAATCCATGCAGAGATGGAGCTGAACTTTCTACACGGGATTTGCAAAAGATGGTCCAAGCTTTGCCAAAATATACTGAGCAGATGGAAAAACTTTCTCTACATGTCGAGGTGGGAATCTTTGCTATAAAAGCATCACAATATCTTCGAACCACCGGTCTTTTGAATTTAATATCTCCAACGTTGTTTTTTAACCGAAAGGATATTTGCTTCAATATCTTCCTCGCGCTTTGTCATCTGTGAGAGAAATGTAATTGCTATCAGTTAGTTGATAAATCTTAGTGTATGAGAAAGCTTGCATTCCTGATCATATTCTTTTATCACAGGTTAAGCTAGTCAATAGAGTCTTGTATAATAATCTAACAGAATGGCTTCTTGTCATTAACTTGCTAGAGAATTCTTACTTCTGGAGGACATTTGTTGTTACCTGTTCATGTGTAAGTGTTAAACTGCTAAACATAACAATTATGGTTCAGGTTGCTGGAAAAATCAACTCACTCATCAGAGATACGGGACTTAGAGATCTTGGGCAGCTGGAACAGGATATAGTTTTTGGAGATGCAGCAACTAAGGAGATCATCACCTACTTAAGGGCGAATCCGGTTTATATCTGACCTTGCTCTCTAGTATTGTTTGATTCCTCTGCTCTATGTCAATGTCAAATTGAAATTCTCATCTTCTTAGTGATATATGTTTCAACATTCAGGGTGCATCTGTTGAGAATAAATTGCGTTTGCTGATGATTTATGCTTCTGTACACCCTGATAAGTTTGAAGGAGACAAGGCCACAAAGCTAATGCAGGTAGGTTGAGATCCGACTTTGTATCATACAACATTCTCCATAACCTTAAAAGTTGTTAATCTTCAATTACCAAAAGCAACAGTTTCTTTATTTTATTTAAATTCACGTTTATCTTCCAGTTAATCATCTTGTATCACTTCAGCAGTATTGTTTGTCTGCTCTGTGCTGCCCCTTCTATTTGCAAAATCTTGCCTTTCTTAACTTGCATGATCAGCAAACACTCTAGTATTAGGATCCATTGTTTGGTACCTGGTGCAAGTGGCATTTGGAGGTCTCCAAACAAACTGCTTAGCCTCTTTTGTAGGAAAATTGACAACCGCTCAGGTGCAAAGGCTTTTGTTCAGAAGGGGAGGGTGGAGGGAGACAAACAGCTATTTTATTAATTTTGAATATTTGCTTTTATGCAATCTATTTAATGTTGAATATCAAAGACAATGCAAAAACTTATATTGTACACCCAAGGTGAATGTATATAGCCTTTAGTTTTTTTTCTTTTTTACAACTACCCCTCCACTCAGTTATAACTAGGTTGCATGAATTGGCAAGGACGGTGTATACACCTTGACGGCATGATATACTTTGCTAGCTATAGCATCATGTTCTCTTAGATATGTTCTCCTTTTGTCCCTTTTGCTCAAATTGTTCGTCTGTCTTTTATCTTCAGCATGTTTTTTTATATGTCTTAGGCTTGTATCTATTGTTTCTGATTATGGATTACTAACAAGTCTAACATGTACCCAACGCTTCTTCGTCATCCATCTTGGTTTTTGACCACAATTTCCTTGTGTACATTTATATAGCTTACCTTGTTTCATGAAGCAGTTGAACTTTTTCTCTGTTATTCTTATTCTGCTTCTTGCTCTTCTCTTTTTTTCTTTTCTTTTGGCTTAACAAAATCTGTGCTTTTCTTTTTTCAGCTAGCAAAACTGTCAGCAGAGGATATGAAGGCTGTAAAAAACATGAGACAGCTCTCAGGGTCAGATAAACAAAAGAAACCAACTGGAGGCTTTTCTCTAACATTTGATGGAAAGAGGGTAACATAAGTGAACTTCAACCCGAGTTCTAGTAGTGATTCCATCAAGAAATTTTACTTAATATTAATGAATGCTAATAATTTATCATCAGAAAAAAATTGCTTTGAGGAAAGACAAAACCAGCGAAGAGGAAGAACAGTGGGCATTGTCCAAATTCTACCCTATGCTGGAGGTAAGATTGCATAAAACATACTGATTATTGCCTTTTTGTTGTACTTAGATAGTTAGATTTGCCTTTTGTAGTCTTGAACCAAGCACCTGTGCAGTACTTCTTATCTTCTGCATCGGATTCTTTTCATGACATACTCTTTAAGTATAACTGAAATATCTGTAGTGCTCTAACTGAAGCTGTTCTGAGAAAAATACACTCCAATGGTAATATTATGGTAACTTTCTAGTACTTTAGTTAAGCAAACCAGCATGTATTTAAAAAAGGGTTTTGGAAAAGATCTGCAAGTCTACAGTTGGATATTGAACCATTGTTATACTAGTGGTTTTAACATGAAGATAGCACGTTGCTAATTAGTGAAAGTCCATATAGTTATTTCTTTTCTTTTTACGCAATAGTTCATGCACTTTTAGATAATTCTGCATCGTTTCGGTGTGCTGATTATTCAATCTGTAATGTAACCTCATGGCCACTGTTGATGAGCTGTTGTGGTTTTTCACCAAAGAGTTACCTCCTTAAGTTGTAGACTACTCTAGTCTTATCTGCCGCCTGCAAGCAGCTATGCATCACAGAGCACAATGAGTACCTCTGTCGAGCTTTAACTCAAGTCAGCTAAAGCCTGAAGATATTGCTTTGAGTTGTCCCTAAGCATTACTTTTATCCCTGATACCACTTCCCATAGGCTACTGTCATTCCTCGGCCATTGCACTATGTGTCTATCATGAAATGCATCAGAAACCTTGAGTATGTGACAATGCCACTATATGAGCATTGAATAGGTTTGGATGATGGACAGTCTGGTTTTTTGACAGACCTAGAGAGTTTATTTTTTCCACAAACTCATGAGAAATGTTTAACTTTGTTTCACTTAACCTTCAGGAACTTATAGAAAATATTAACAAGGGTGACTTGGCAAAGGATGACTATCAATATGTTAATGAACCAACTGCTACCGTAAGGGAAAGAAGCCAGAGCCAAGGTCCAACAGCCAGCACAACCAACACTAACACTACTGGTCCACGATCAATGAGGTCACGGCGAACAGCAACATGGGCTCGCCCTCATCATTCTGATGATGGAAGTGGGTAGGTTCACTCGTTCTGGTTTGACTCTTGTTTTCTTTCACAATTTTTAGTCACACACTTGCCCGGGCACTTCCTGTGGTTATTTCATCAGTTTCTGCTAATTTCACTTCTTTGTTCCAGTGACTCAGTGCTGAAACATGCATCCAGTGATTTTAAAATGATGGGTTCTCGTATATTCATATTTATCATAGGAGGGGCTACAAGATCTGAGGTTAGAATGGACTTGACTTGTTTTCTAGTGTATTGTATATCTATTGAAACAAATTCATTAGTTGAAGAATCTTTCATTACTGTTGTCTCAGCTGAGAGTTTGCTACAAACTTACCTCGAAACTTAGAAGGGAAATCATACTTGGTGCAACAAGCATAGAAGACCCTCCACAATATTTAACGGTAAATGTGTATCTGTTTTATCTGTTGTTTAGAAGATCTTTCAGATTTTAGAAAATCGGGAGATATTTGAGATTGGTAGAAGGCTTCTTGTCACATTCATATGCTAGTATATTATTTGCAATTGTCTAATCTGTTTAGCTGGTATGCTCAACAAATATCCTGAATATCTAAATTCTGATCTCCAGTTTTACAGTTTACTAACTACTAACTGTATTAGTTGTCTTACTAGAATGCAAATACTGCTGCATGACAGCAACTGATATTTTGCACGGATACAATTTGTCTTGATGCTCATGTTTGGGGTAACTTCTGCAGAAACTGAAGTTGTTCTCAGAAGACCTTTCTCTCAATGGCCTTAAACTATGAGTAACTGAGCGTGATGACTGATGTTGCATCAGGACTCAGGAGTAGCAAAAGAGGTTCTATTGCATCGTCAACATTGATATGAGATTCTGTCGATCATTTTTCTTCCTCGCCTCAGGTTCCAGTAGTGATACGACGTAATGTTACAATTTAGCCAGGAGCATCGTCTATTTCAAGGATATTGCTAGAGGGTTGTGCTTTGCGTTAGATCAGAATTCAGATAGCCAGATAGGCAACTAGTGATATTATTCCTGATACTTTCTGGTGGAGGAAATATTACTGTACACTTTGTAGGAACAGGCCAGTTTAGACCACAGTGGGTTGAGAAATTTCCATCAAACTCTCTCCCTAACAAAGATATGTGAAGGAAGCATTTCAGGATAGTTCGCTATACGGCTATAGTCTGGTGTCAGTACATTCATTTAAACTTGGGAAGCATTTAGTAGGTATTTTAGGAGCTTGTACTTGTTTCTTTTCAATCTGTACGAAGCTTGATTTCTGTGAATGTGTTTAGACAGTTTGTAAATCATTTCATATGTATCAGTAATTCAGTATCACAAGATCATCTAACATGCGGAATTATACTTCTGTTGGGCGTTGTTGTGCATTATGTTTCATTGCAGACACTGATATGTTGATAGGCAAAAACAAAAAAAATGAATGTAAGAACCCTATAAAAAATGTGGCCTGGGTTTCAACTTTCAAGTCAAGCCACCTCAAAATGATCTGTTCCAAGTAAAATTTCCTCTTTTTTTTTTCCACAAAATAAGAAAATTGGAATTTTGGAGATGAACTGACAAGTTCAAATTTTTCAATTTTTTTTTTAGATAGACTACATGTCGATATCTACAAAAGCATCTACAAGTCTTTGGAGTAACAACCACAAGAACAATTCGATCAACAAATAAGAATTTTGATCATTTTTCATTCATTTGTATTTTCTCCATCTACCTTTCATTTAATCTATGCATTGTAAATAATCTCAATCGTAGTATAATGGTAGGTACTTTTTACAATTTTGATTTATATACAAGTATACAACAACAACAACAATCGAGTGTATCCCCATTAGATGGGGGTGTTCGGGGTCAGGATGTACGCAACCATACCCCTGTTTAAGAAAACAGAGAGGTTGTTTTCGAGATTGACCCATTGCTGCATTGAAATAATCACTTCCAAACAACTTCACCAAAATAAGAAGTGCTGGAAGATTTTCATAGCAATTTTGGTATAGTCCATAATCACCTAAAATTGAAAGATATAAGATAAATCTTTCAACTTAATAGGCCTTGAACCTATTACAATTTTGATTTATATACAGTAGCTAATAAGTAATAAACCCAAAAAAAAAAAAAGTAGAAGAAGAAGGTGACATGGCAATGAAATGCGTCACCAAACCAATCCACGTAGAAAAGCCACCAGTACCAGGTACTGTAATAGCAAAGGCCAAAGAGGAAAGAGGCAGCCATTGTCATACAACATTGTCATAAATCATCATTCCTTTTTCCCACTCCTCCCCAGCCTTCTTTCATTTCATCAAACCAAAATATCTTCATCTCATTCTCACCACGTCGTCTATATATATACATCCACCTCCGCTCCGCTCCTCTCCACTCCACTCTCTCTCCTCACTCACATTTAAAATAAAAAAATAAAAAAATGGATCCAATGTTTCCGATCATACTATTATCCCTTCTCCTAGGAGCAACGATCATATTCCTAACATTCGGAAACTACTTCCGAAAGCAAAAGGCCGAACTCCAATCTCTCTCCAAAGGCGAGACTACTCTCAACCCTCCTCCTTCCTCTTCCAATCCCAAAACCACCTTCTCTAAGAAGTCTCTCCTCAAACACCAACATCACCATGGTGACAAGGTCACTTCTAGAACCTTCTTTAGTTTTTTTATTTTTTATTTTGATCGACTTAATTGTTTATTTTTTTGTAATTAAATGAAATGAAATGGCAGGATGGTGGGAAGAAGCTTCCGCATCACCCGTTGGATTTGAACACGTTGAAAGGTCACGGTGACGCTATTGGCGGCCTTGCCTTCTCCCCTGACGCCTCTCATTTGGCCACCGGTGATCCTCATCACTTTTCCTTTTTGTTTAATTTTTTCATATATCCTTTTGTTTTGGGTTTAATTGTCTGCATGCAATGTTGTTCTCGTCACCGGAGATAAATTATGTCAGGGAATTTACATTGCAATTCTGATGGTGGTAGTGATGAATTTGAATTGCGTGGTTGGATCATTTGTAATTCCCAAATTCACAATAGTGAGCCGGAAATGGGAGTGATTTTGCAAGTGATTTTGCTAGGAGATCAAGATGTGGTTATGACGTTAACGGCTGAGAAAAAGACGAGGGGGAGGGGGTGAGAGACTGGGGGTTTTGGGTAGGGAAAAACCCATGGGAGGGGTTTAAGGGGGTTGGTTTGGTATTAGCATGCTATAGCTATGGTAGGAGGACTAGTGGTTGATGGGGTATTTATGGAGACTTTGATCGCTGCCGGTTTCCTTGATCAGAGCTAATGTTGGAGACTGGTGTTAGGAAGTAGTAGTGTAGGTGTGGAAGGGTGAGAGGGATGACAGAATCTAAGACATTTTGTCATTGTTTTTTTTTTAAAGGTTGTGTACACCATTAGAATGGCACTAAAGCAACAACAACAACAATTGGAGTCTGATGTTTGCAGCCTTAAATCGGGAGACTGTTTCCAGAATGGCACTAAAGCAGACGCACACAATAAAACACGCACTCACAAACACACACATTCAAGCACAAGAAAGCATACACACAGGACAAACTCACACATTCCCATGCGCGCTCACACACAGACTACACACCTTAACCCTCAATTGAGCTCCCTTACTTGATCATATCTTTCCATCTCCAACCATACTCTCACCGTATCCAAGTAGAACCATATCCAATCAAAAAGGAAACGGCAATTATAAAGAAATAACAATTTTGATGGAGATTTGTAGCAGCATTCAAAGGATTCCAAAAATTATGACCTATCTGTTCGTATTGTTCCATCTTTTTCTTGCTCTTGTAGATGAGTTGTAGATGAAGTCTGGATATTTGGGGAAAATGATGTGGTCCGAGTAAATTTAGGAGTGGCTTCGGTTATAGACATGATGCAGGAGACCCCGTTGGTTTGGACATTTAAGGAGAGGTGGATTCTCCGGTGTGGAGGTGCGAAAAGATTGTAATGAGGGGGGTTAGAAGGAGAGGTAAGCCGAGAAAAAGTTGATCTGGCAACGTGAGGAGATGGCCTTGGATATGAGTTATTGGAGGATGAAAATTAGGGTGTAGAAGTGTTAGTATTAGGAATTTAGGATTAGTATCCGCGCGTGTTGCCTTAGTGTGTATAGTGTTCCTCGTTTGTGCATGATGTGTCTTACTTCTTGGAACAATATTTGTAGGGTAATGTCTTCATGCGTGCAGATGTTATGCTTTACTTGTTCTTTCACGATTTTTTTTTAAATGGTGTTATTAGATTAAAGTGGTTTTCAAAAGGTTATCGTGGGTCATCTCGAAACCAACCTCCTTCAACATATGTAACATGCCGCCCGCAAATGATTCCCAGGACGTCACAGGCTGGCACTCTTAACCTTGGAGTACCCCCATTTAACTATGCACCTGATAAACAAACACTCCTTAATTTTTGGTCTGTCACCCTATAGTCTTAGTTATGGGACTAGCCTCACAAACCACACATGTCCTTCAAGCGGTTTATGTCCTCAATCACCCGCGCGCTGAGATTGACTTTCTCGAAAATCATCCGTCATAACACCTCTCCCAAGATGGCACGCTTAACTTTGGAGTACTTATTGAATGGGCTTCATGAAAAGGTGTATCTTGGTGTTATAGGTAGTCCTATCAATACTCTTAAATAGCTCATATTTGGTGGGTAATACATTCCGCAGAACCATAGCACTGGGTTATTGTTGTTGTTTGACATTTAAGTAAAGTTTGATTATTACGCAATTGGTAATCACTACTGAGATTAATGTTTAAGAGGCACGTATTCCTGTTAACCCTGTTAACCCCGAATATCTGTGTTATAGTCGTTCCCCACCATAAACAATTTAGCTTGATGTCAGATTGTCATATTCCTCATCTTTCTTGTACTGTCAGAATTTCAGTGTGTTTAACTAATCATATCACCGATGTTGATGCTTTCCGTTGCTGAAGGTAGAGATGTTTGTTATGTGGGACGGAATTTTTCGGATCCCTAGGCCCTTGACTCAGATGTACTCCTATCAAAATCTTGTCTGAGAATCTTCTTCATTTTCTTATCTTGGGAAGTCAAAATTTGAAATGCAGGATGAGACTGATGTTGGTCCAATTTGTTAATAAAACTTGTCTTTTGAACTCATTTTCATATTATGAATTTTGCTTCCTGTTTTCTTTTTTTTTATACTGTTTATTTTGTAGAAGCTCTGTTATTTACTTATCTTATGTTACTTTTGTTTTGCTGCAGCCTGCGCAGATGGCGTTGTTCGTATTTTTAAACTGGAAGATGTTTCTAGTAAAAGCTTCAAGTATGTATAAATTTATGTCAATGAGAATTTCTCATTCCTTGCACCACAAACTTTTTATCCCATTGTTAGTAATCTTCCCTTTTATGCGTGATTTCAGGTTCTTGCGTATTAACACACCAGCTGGGGGTCATCCTATAGCAGTTTCATTCTCTGACGATGCATCATCTGTAGTGGTGGCCGTGGCTGCGCAAACTCTTTCTGGAGCATCTATTTACATGTATGGAGAAGATAAAGTCAAATCATCTGGTGATAACAAACAGCAATCTAGGCCTCCTCCTGAAATTAAGTGGGCACATCATAAAGTCCATGACAAAAATTCTATCTTAAACCTTTATGGGGTTACTGCTAGCTATGGGACTGCTGATGGAAGTACTATCATAGCCTCCTGTTCAGAAGGTACTTATTTTGCTCTTAGATGAATTTGATATTTCCTTTTGGTCTTATATAGGGTGTTCTACTAAAATATCAATGTTCCTATAGTATTATATTATATGATGACTGTTTGTGAAATAATAATTGATTGTGTTCATACTTGCGTAGGTTACTGGTATAGTGGTACTAGATAGAGAATCAAAACTCTGTCACAGTTTTTCAACCTGTTGAAGCTCGATTGCTTTTTACCTGAATGTGTGTTGTATGCAACAGTAGCAATCTCTGACTAAGTGACTATGACTTTCTCAATAGCTAGCTTTTATGTTCGGCCCTCACTAGAGCATTTGTGTTGAATATAATCGGTTTTTTTCTTCGCAATTGATTAATGCAATGGTTCTTTCTTTTCTCCATAGCTACTGAAATTAAACTTTGGCATGGGAAGACTGGAAAGCTAGTAGGAACAGTTGACACCAACCAGCTGAAAAACCATATGGTTGCTATTTCTCCGAACGGCCGTTTTATTG
Organism: Pharnaceum exiguum; assembly: GCA_900322385.1. Taxonomy (NCBI): domain Eukaryota; kingdom Viridiplantae; phylum Streptophyta; class Magnoliopsida; order Caryophyllales; family Molluginaceae; genus Pharnaceum; species Pharnaceum exiguum. Next base: position 50,692 of record ONZK01000101.1, on the reverse strand, counting down.
CAGCTGCAGCATTTACTGCAGATGTGAAGGTAATTACTTTAAAACAATTTAAAATTCTTTTGTTGTTACATTCATTTGTTCATGTCGTATCTGTCATAAAATCTATTGATTCGTTGTAACTTATATTGGTTGCTATCTTATTAGGTTCCTTAACGGGTTAGTAACCACATTATTCTGGTATTAAATGATGTCATGGTGGATCCAATTATCAGCCTTTCCGATTTCTTTTCTAAAACTAATCTTATGCTCTGCAGATCTGGGAGATCATTTATTCAAAAGATGGATCTGTGAAGGAGGTTGTTAAGGCTATGCAGCTCAAGGGGCACAAGGTTACTCATTATCCCTTTTCTGTGGTCACAGTTTAACCTCTATCGATTGTTTTAACTTCTGTCGATTGTTTGTTAACTTAGTCAATGAGATCAAGCTGGTATTCTACAGACTACATGCATTTAACCAATAGAACTTTGACACTAGAAGCACATAAAGTTAGTGCAAATTATACTGAACTGGTTAGGAATCTTATAATAAATGTGCAAGATTACAGATCACTCTCTCAATTGCTATTTCAGAATGTGCAGTAGATTTCTTACAGGAATTGATATGTCAATAGTTTTTTTTTTTTTTGATATGTCAATAGTAAAGCGGACTAGATTCTTCATTCTTGTGGCCTATTGTGTTCTGTGCTACAACTGTGCTTTTATGAGTATGTTTTGATTTTTAATGTTTTTTTCTTGTATTGTGTTGTGTTTCCAGAGTGCAGTAACTTGGTTATGTTTTGCTCCAAACTCTGAGCAAGTTATTACAGCATCTAAGGATGGCACCATGAAAGTGTGGAATATCAACGGTCAGTGTTTCCTTTTGCTTATGAAATTCATGTTAGTTTACTTATTCAACTGTTATCTTATTGCTTTTGTGAGAGGAAGGAAGGGAGATGATGATAGAGAGGGAGGGAGAAAGAGAGAAACTATATATCTGCAGTTGAGCATAGATAAACTTTATGTGGCTGCCCTGTATGAGTGTTTGGTATGAGAGTTGGATATTTACAGATCTTGAACATCAAATTAGGATTGTTCTGTATCACCATACAAAATTGAAGAATGAGTTATGAATGTCTGGAAGAATTGGTTGAACAATCAAATGGTGAAGACAGCTGCAAAGTACAGACACTTTGGATGAATAAATCAGTTGTTAATATGCTTCTATGAGTTCTATCATTGTACATTAAAACTTATTTCCTGGTACTATTTACTTTCAATCTGAAATTGTTTTTAAGTTTATTTAGTATGTGTCTAGTGTGTGTGTGTGTGTTACCTCGAATTCCGTTTTGGTCCATGTTAGCAACCCAATCGTTGTTAGGCTATGTTGTTGTAAAAAATTCTAGAACGCTTCATGGCTTAATGAACTTCCAGTACTTACAATATCTGGTGAAATTGCTTGAAATCAATACTTGATTAGCAACGCATCGGGTCACCCTCGGAAAGAGCCTCTCTAAATTTTGTAAATAGGGGAAAGGCTGCTTTATATCTTGACCCCCCCAGACCTCCATGGAATGGGGCTCACTGTTGGTTGGGTTCTTGTTGTTGTTTTGTAAAGGTTCAAGAATGTCTTTGTGCAAAGTTTTATTTTTTCGCAGTGGGCTACATTATGATTATATGCTTGTGGTATCACTGTTATGCTTGGGAGGCTTGGCCCTTCCGTTTTCTCCTTAGTGCTCATCAGTTGAAAGTTCTTGCTACTGCAGTGCGGTATCATATGGATGAAGACCCCAAGGTCTTGAGAGGATTCCCAATCCCTCTTCATGATTCAAGTGGTGCAACTCTGCAGTATGATGGGCTAAGCATCTCTCCTGATGGAAAGATACTGGCTGCAACTCATGGTTCCATATTGCAGTGGCTTTGTGCTGAAACAGGAAAGAGTTTGGACACTGCTGAAAAAGCTCATGATGGTAAGTGAAATTTATACGCTAGAGTGGTTAGATTTGCAAAACTATCTTATCAACTTATTTGAACTTGTTTCTTATTGGTTACCACCTATGCAATTACACGTTCATGCCTTATTTTGCCAAGTGGTTCACTCATTCAGTCATATGACAATTACACATCAATATTGTGATTGTTTGATCTTTGATTGGATGTTTCAAAAAGTTTAATTTATCGTTTGATGTTGTATCATTTGATTTTTATAGATGCTAAGATTGCTAACTGCCAAACAGCGAGTCTTCCCTTCACATATTCATCCATGACACCCATAACTGTCAATGAACTGTGTTCGCACAATTTGAGATACCTACACTGATTGGTTTTAAGTCCACTTGTTTCTTGAGTTTGGTTGTCCTAATGATTATAAACTTCCTTGTTGAAGGTGATATAACGTGCATTGCCTGGGCACCAAGACCTCTTTCGACTGGTAAGTTTTGCTGTCCAATTCTCATATATTGTTTCTGCCTTCCATTTGACTTTGGATTCTTGTTTTATCTTGAAAAGTCGTTACTGATTGCCAACTCTTCTTATTGCAGGCAATGGAGAAGCCTATGTCCTGGCAACATCTGGTGTTGACAAGAAAGTTAAGCTGTGGCTGGCACCTGCAGTTCATCCATCATGAACAATTCAGAAGGTACCGTGCTGACTAAATGGAAAATGGCCAAATGGGTGTTGCTGATCCTATCTCAATGCAATGCCGAGACCTGCCTCGAGTTTTGTAGTGTAACGACCTCAGTAATTTGTCATCCTGTTACTTGACCTATTATGATATCTGATTGCCCCGTCGGATTATGGTGACAAATGCAGAGGCATAGGATCAGAAGCTGAGAGAGTTGATCTTTTTTGGATGGGTTATGTTTAGACAATCGCATCATAATAGTGGGAAAGTTTGACATTATAGATTCACAATCTTCTCGAGTTTGAGCGTGGTGATGGACTTCCTTTTTTCTCTTCGTTTTTTTCTTTCGAAGTGGTGATGGAATAGATTAGTTTTGTCCGTTTCCACTTTAGTGAGGACGGTGCCCTCCCTGGTGACGAGAACAGAATTATACTACATTTCAACAGCAGTTTTGAGGTGTTATATATGAGTTATGACTTGTGACTTCCCCTTTCTCTTTTGATTATCTAATTCCTAGCAATTAAAGCACTGGCCGTTGTGCTTCTATTACATTCGAACAATGGTTCCCATTGCTACATTATAGTTCTGCAGCTGAAGGGAAAAAAAATTGTTGGTCAGCAGCAGATACCATCACACCATGTGGATAAAAAGGTACGCCGGAGTGAAAATGATAGATAACGCCCACCGTGGGGCTCGAACCCACGACCACAAGGTTAAGAGCCTTGCGCTCTACCAACTGAGCTAGACGGGCTATTTGGTAGTATCGGACAGCTCACAGTACTTGGTGCAAACTCTCATAAGTAAAGGCTTAAAACACACTTGCTCCAGCACATATCTTACCTAAGTTGTGAAGTCCAACACTCCATAATTGACAATTCAAGAGTTTACTGTTTGTAATATTTTTACTTTGTGGTAATTAAGGTCCAACCATTCTAGCTGAAACAGATAAATGGACAATGAAATAGCATTTACTCGCTATTAATTCCCTCTTAACTTTTTACCTGAGGACATTTTGCACACGGTTCGTCACTCAAAAGCTTGGCCATCCTCAGATGGTGGGGCTCGGATCCTCTCCTATTGAGAGGGAAACAGGAAAATTCCTGTTAATATCCTACGGTGGGTGTTGACGGAAAATAGGAGGGAATTTTGGGATTTTAAAACAAAACAAAAATAGATGAATCCTGACCATTGATCCTTGACAGGAAATTTCCTGTGACTGGAGAGAAGCTTTTCTCCAGATGATGGTATGTTGTGGGGTATATAGGAAAAGAGAAATAAGAAGAAGAGATGTATTGTTAAAGCCTTAAAGGATCGAATTGGCGAAATAGATGGTTAAAACTGGACCGCTTCATCTCTTATCTATCACTCATAAGAAACTCCGCAGTCTAATCCCTTAGGGCCTTAAACAGTAGAAAAAGAAATGGACGCCCACCGTGGGGCTCGAACCCACGACCACAAGGTTAAGAGCCTTGCGCTCTACCAACTGAGCTAGACGGGCTGTTGTTGACAAAACAAATGCAAGTTACTCATTCAGTGCAGTCACAGTAACATTTCCGGGTATCAGAGTATGAGAACCGGAGGCCTTCAGTGAGTTCAGTCACACTCCCAACTCAAGAGAGCTGAACTTCTAAACAAAAAATGTCATATTATATACATTCTTATTATATACAACAGGTAAGTCCAACATCTTACTTGTCACGATGGTCAATCACTCCCAAGTCCCAACTATCTACCCCAATCAGCGCTTAAAAAAAACTATCTACCCATCACAAGTTCACAACAGTCGAACATCTAGAAAGGAGGAAGAAAAGCCTATAATCCTTTACAATAACAGAAGACGACACTTCAGACAATCCGTTCCCGGTAGCTAGAGAGTGGAAAGATTACCTCTCACTCTCTCAGCTTATTGTCATAAAGAGCATGCTGAGGTAAAATCAAACTGGAGCCGGAGCGTCAGGTTGTCTTTCAGGTACAGACCCTTCATATTCAGGCAATGCTTCGCATGATTTGTATACCCTGCTTAAAGTAGGGTATTTGGACTGCAAAATGTAACGACAAACAGTGAACAGATGCAGATGTTTTCCTTTATCTAATGAAGCTGACACAAATAAACTATTCTCCCAATATCCAAGAGTATGTAGCAATTAGAAAATTTGCCTGAACTATGCGGAACACTGGAACAGCCCTCAAAGAAGAAGAAAAAAATAAGGTCGAGTTAGAAAATTCAAAAATGTACTGCATATTGGGCAGAAGTATGATCTAACATATCAGCAACCTCAACTGGACATCAAGCTATCCTAATTCAACAGCAGTACATGAGGGGCAAGCTATAACATGAAATTTGTAGACAACATTACCATGTCTATGTGAAATCTGTTCACAGCTAAAGAAATTTCTGGTGCTAAGAATACATCAACCTGATAACATGAAAACACAAGAAAAAAGTGTCAGTTCTGCAATCTAATTGCAGGTCCAAGAAAATATCATACAGTAGTGTAAGGTGATGCCATCATATCATGCAGCCAAGTGGATGCTGAAGTGGAATTTTGTTCACGACGTTCATTTACAGCCAAGCCACAGTTTGACATCAAGTTTCATTCATCTGATAAAATATGGTGTGTCATTAGAGGAGCAGATGTAAAAGAAGTTGGTTTTGTTTAGAGACACACCATGGACACTTCATCTCCGATGGAATATGTGCCCGCATTTTCCTTCAGCAACTTTTCCAAAGCTGTAAATCATATACATCCATGTAAGTATTTCGTAAGTGTCTCATGCTCTTAATGTTGAAGTCATATCAGTACTATCATATGCAATAATTGCAAAAATCAACAATGAAAAGATTATAGATCATTGAGAAGCGAATCAACATAGACAGTAGGAGAACTAGGACCATACTAACCGGAGAAACCTTTTTCGATGATCAATTGACCCCATGATACACTCGCCCCTTGACCAATTTTATTGTCGAAAGTGTCCTGAAGAGTAAAGATAATGTGTAGTCAGCAACTTAGCAACAGAATGCCTATTGGAAGAATAAATTAATTTCTGCACAATACAGGACATACCAGCACTGCTTTCATGTGAAGTGGGTGGATGCTGCTGCAGACAATATTTGCTGCCTACACCATCATCAGCATTATTACGCCGGTGGAAAATAGGGATTAGAAGTTAATAATATAGTTCATACTTCATAGTCTTTGTGTAAACTCTGAAATCAAGACTTTGGCTGTCTAAAGATAATCTTTGTGCTCCCATTTCCAAAATTATGGTCATACAGTAACTTGAGTATAGTTGCAAGGTTCAGAATCTCATATCAGATGGGAAAATATCATAAATGACTTATTGCTCAAGAATTAAAAAACAGTCACACAGGAAATGGTGTGCTCCCTCGAGACTGAAACATGAAAGCAGAAGAATATTGAATAATAATAACAGCATAATGAAGGAAGTACGTGAATTTTCCATTAGTGTGAGAACCTTTTGCTTACATAATCATCATAAAATCAAGGTCACTAGTCAGATCTCAATTCTCACCTGGAGACAGAGAGCTCTTTGGCGGGGATCAGTAGGCAAAAGGCGATTTTCGGGATACTTATCTTCCAAGTACTATCAACAATTAAACAAAACAATGGCCATCAGTGTACCAACCATAAAGAAGAGCAAAATCCTATGAGGATACACTATATGAACACCTACCAGTAGGATAGCTAATGAGTCTGACACCACAACACCATCATCAACTAAAACTGGAACATAGTTCAGCGGATTAAGCTGCACAAACTCTACAAAAGACATTTCAGAATTTATGATGGATAAAATGACTGACTACAAAAGATATTTCAGAACATAAAAACAAGAAAAGGAAATAATAAAGAAGCAGCTACCTGGAAGAAGTTGCTCTCCTGTAAAAAGATTTACTGCTTTGTACTCGTAAGGTAGTCCTACAATTTGTTAACAACCAAAATAACTGATCAGAATAGCTTACAAGTTTACAAATACCTTAAAATTCTTATAAAGGATCAGCTGATCAGTGATCATAACAGCTAACAGCTAGCTTCAAACTCTTGTAACAACAGCTGAATGAGCTGAATATTATACACGATATTTGCATAAAGAATGCAAGAATTGAAGCAAGATTGTAACCTTTTAAGTTTAGAGCAAAACGAACACGCCAAGAACAGGAGCTAAACCAGAAAGAATAAAGCTTTATGCTTGAAGTGGGTGCCTCTGATGAAGTTGAACTACCCAAGTCCATCATTTGTATCGAATTATGATTTATGGTATCTTCAACCATTTTTGTTATTGGGTTTTATACTTATATGTGATTTTGGACAAATCTAGCTATGAAATGATGAATGTTTAGAGAGTAAGAGAGAGTTGTGGTCGAAGAAGATCAGACATGATCTTATTGTACTGTAGTAGGTGGACAGTCACAGGACTTGTGTTGTCAACTGTCAACTTAAATTAACAACCCACCAATAAATTAATGTAAATTACAATAGTTGTATCAAGGCAAACGGATCAAACGTTTCGGTTTCAGTTCGGTTCGGGTCAATCTAACTTAATTTTACGCTAGGTTGCGGTTCGTGTCGGATTCATTTCGGTTTGTGTTGTTTTCGGGTTAATTATTTTTGAAACATTTGCCTTTAAAATACATTTTGAGTACATATTCTTGAATATTTTCGGGTTGAGTTGAGCTCGATTTGGGTGAAACCGAATCTCCGGTTATAATTTTCAGGTCTAACGTTCTGGTTATTTCGCTGAGCAGTGCATAACAACCGAGTATTCTACTATTCTTATGGTTACTTGACGAGGAAACAAGGATGATATTTTATATGTATAACAATTTGTTAAAAAAAAATATGAACTGTTTATAGATTCTAGGTGAGTCGTAAAGTGAATAATACAGTGCCCTGTATTGAATCCGAATTTTGTTGAAAATATGCAATGGAGAAAATTAAAGAAAACATTGTTGCCGATTGCCAACTCAACTCATTACCGAATAACCTGTATTCTGATACATATGCAGCATTGGGATTATTGTATCCAATGTCTTAAAGAAACACATTTACAAAATTGTTGTCAATTGCTTCATGACTGTGTTGCACTCAACTCAACTCACAGTCATGAAGCAAATATAGGATTTACAAAAAATGCATGACAACAGCGAGTGCAACACACTGGATCCCGAAAACAATACCAAAGAGAAGAGCAACCGCACATCATGATCAGAACAACGAATATGTACAGCCAAATTCAACAACCAAGCTAGTTGTCACTCAGCTTTAGAATCTTTGGTGACCAAAAAACTTTGTGCATCCTCATCTACCACATCACTGGTTTAAAGAGGCAAACAGTTAGCATGACCAAAAAAAATTGGGATAGACAAAAGATATAGAAGTGCCATCAGTGTTGGTGTCAGAGATTATGTGAAGCTAGCTAAAAATCGAAGAAATGGATTATAGAATATTACCTATCAGCTGCTTCTGATTTTGTGATTAATGTCATGCCTTTAGTGGCAAGGAGCTCAAAGAAAGTGTCCAAGTCATTTTCCCGGCAGAATCTACAGATATACTGTAGAAAATCATTGAACTGTTTCGGTTCCTGAAAGAAGTAAAGTTCCAAAGTTAAATCATAACTGCCAAGAGATACTAAGGAACATAGGTTCTACAAGTGCTTAACATGAATATGAACATTCATTCTCTATTGAGAGAAATGATACATATATACCTCAGGTTTGGCCAAATGGAAACAAAATAGAGGGTTTTTGTTCTGCAAGATAATCAACTAACCTGTTCAAGGACACACCCTTTTCTCAGAGAAGAAAGACAATCGGCTGCTTTCGCATATTTATCCCCTTCATATGAATCCTCGACAAGGTCATATATTTTGTTCTTCATACCTTTGATTGCTTTGGAAACCCATTCTGAGCTATCTCTCCGCGATAACATTGCTTCGAAGTCCTGAATAGGAGTTGCATCTCCAATCTTGTCAACCATGCCAACAGGTTTATGTGCCATGGAACTAGAAGGTTTCTCATCAACATTCTCAACATTCTCAACCTTCACTGCGGAGTTATTTTCAACGTGCTTCAATGGCTTTTCCTCATGAGATTCTTCCATAGGAACCACATCTTCCATAGGGGCCACAGCATCTTTCTCATCATCTGATCCGGATGGTTTCTCCCTAAGTGACCTAGCTGATTTCTTTCTCTGTAGATGGAAGAAAGTTTAGTGGTACCAAATTCAAACTAAAAAGTGTTCTTTGATTAAATGCAGACAAAAAGTCAAACCTTGGGATTGTCTTTAAGCTCAAAACATCTTCGGAACTCATCGAGCACGGATTTGTTTTGAGAAAGTTCTGGATCAAGTTCAATTATCCTCTTTAAGGCCTCATCAAGAGGGGGAACAGCAGCATCTGGAGTCTTTGCTTTCAAGTCGAGAAAGTGGTAAAACCGCTGAGAAAACACACAAACAAACACATAAAGATTTCAGATAGAAAAACTGACAAACTGACAGTTCGTAAAACAAGGTGCACCTTCACAGTGGCACTCCACCTCCAGTGAGACCAAACATAGCACTCTAAAAAAGAGTAGACTAAATGTATATCAGGAGATACTAGATAGCTCAATTAGCTTCAACTGCCTTCATCAGTTCATCCACAGGGTTATGATCGCCATCTACAACAATCATTATTTACCTAACATAATAGTAACAATCAACTATTCATTATTTCTATACCCAAGAAGTATGTAATAACCTCAATGATATAAGTCTGGTGTCACTTCAATGTTTTTAACCTTAATGATCTAAGTCTGTTGTGACTCCAATTTTTTTTTATGAGTAACATTACAGTTGGCAAAATTGTTGACTTAATCAACTAAAGTACAACTAAGAAATTTCCAGAAAAGTAGACATCATGTACCCGCACCAAGAATTCTCAAGTCAGGCTTGTAGTTTCAACCTCTTATCAAAATGCTCAAACATTAAAAATAATATTTCCGTTCATTTCCACAAAATTCTTAAGCCATCCAATCAATTCAAAGTGTGTGTGTGTGTGTGTGTGTGTTAGCCAACTCCAATTAATTTTGGGAATAAGGCTAAGTCGTTGTTGTGTCTTTTGATGCAATGCAAATAACTGAATATGATCTGCAGTCTCCACAAATTTAAGAGATATACCTCCAGAACAGGATTTGGTGTAAAATCGGGCTTCAGATTCTCCTCCTTGGCAGGTTGGGCCAGGTCCAGCATCATTACCAAGTTATCTGCTGCCTCCTGTTGTTTCTCCTCTGGCTGAAAAGCGGCAGGAAGATTTCTGAAAGAAGGAAACTGGAATTCCCGTACATCTTCAGCGAATGGAAGTACATTGAAGTACAGCGAATCAGGCTTCTCATGGCCAATACATAGACAGTTAAATGGGACAGGGATGTTAGAAGATAGAGAAAAAAAATTCAGCAAACAAAAGGGAGATGAAAGATACAAAGAGAAAGATGTAACTGTGAGAAAGGAACTCACAATATTTGCCTTATCAGATACATTTGGAGTCAATACTCCTACCACAACACCTGCTTGTCCTTGTCTCCAAACACAGCGCACAATGGCGACCTTGTTCATTTCCTTCATTGCTCTAGCCAAAGCAGAAATTGCAAGAACAGCTTCTTTCTTGCCTGGTTCTGCGACGAAAATGTTCACATCTTTCATGTAATATTGCCTGTAAACATGGGGAAAAAAAATTATTCCACAAGTTAAGGAATACCTATGACCAGTAAAACAACTGCAAATCAGAAAACTGAGTAGAAAGAAAAGCTTGATTTTACCTTAATATGTTTTTACTATCAGTGAACCCAAGAAGTTTTACACCTTTCTCAGGCTTGAACTTGACAGCTTCCCAGGCATCAGAAGAAACAGGAACCACTTCAGGTCCATAACGATAACCTTTTATCCTTTGCTCAGGAGGAACAACTTTGTTTGGATCTTGAACGCTTTTATACTCGTAGTCCACCTTAATTTCATGAGTTGCAAATCTATCAGTTGGTGGTGCTTTATCTGAATATTTCTTTAGAGTTGGAAATTTCTCCTCGGAAGTTTTCTTGTAAACCCAAACCTACAATTGTCAAGTAAATGCAGACATAAGCTATAACATCAACCTTCGATAGGACAGTCCTGATGCGCAGAACATTTATCGTAATCATATAGCGCAAAACAGGGCTTTAACGATTCTCAAAAGCACAAATACATGCCTCACAAAATGCAGTACCAACAAGTGGAAATGTTTGCAAATCACTTCGGAGAAAGCAAACAAGCACTACAAACACATTACATTTTTCATCAATCAGTTTCAAGTAACAGAAAGTGCAAAGTTAACCCAGCAACAACATATCCTTAATCCCAAAACTGATACTGTCAGCAAATATCGGCCAAAATGGAATTCGAAGTAATACACGTACAACAACACACACGACACACGCACTTCAAAAAACACTATTACTTGCATGTCTCCCAGTTTAACAGACCTTCTACCACTGGGCTATGTATCAACGGGCATGAGCAACAGAGTAAGACCTTTTCAGTAAATAATGTTTATTTAAAAACAAAGACATAACAAAGTTCCAGCACACAAGAGAACATAAGCCGGTGAAAAAGACTTAACCTCACCTTAATCTTCAGTTTGGGGCTCACTACAAGATCACCCCTGAATATTGTAACAGGTGATATATTTCGAGTTCTCAAAGCTCCTAGCAATGAAGTTGCTGTTTCAACATAGACAGTCTTTGCCCAAGTTTTCTTTGTGAAAAGATCTAATAGCTGGTCATTCTCCTCCATGACATTTAAGTCAGCATCACTACTAAGGCTCCCTCGCACGACTATACATTCCAGTTTCATGGCCTGATCAGTCATTTGAGCAGCAATTGTGCTGACTTGATCCTCTTTTGTTCCTTCATAAGGATCTCTCAGACGAGAAAGTGCGTTGGTGATAAGACAAAGCCGTTTCTTACCCTTATTTGTCGGCCCATACTTCTTTATTAGCATATCCATACCAACAACAATGGCATCAAGAACTACAAGAAGTTAAGGTTCCAGGAGAACTCTCAAGCTAATGGTATATAAATTCACCTCACAATAATTAGGTAATTTCCTTAACATACACAGAAAAACTAAAAATGATTGTAGAAAGTATACATCAACAGACAACCAACAAATCAAGACTCATACAACAAGGTAGGATCAGCCAACCAGCAATTTGTTCAGAAAGTAAAAGGAAATGAAATCCAGGACACATAAAGCAAGTGAAGATTAAACCAAGCAATTCCAAAATAAACCTTCAAGCCTTTTCAAGAAAAAAGAAAAAAAACTTCAAGCAAGTAAGAAAACATGAATAATGAACACATCTAATCAAGCAGGATACAATCACCAGGAACCGTTCCTCGGGGAAGTTGATCCACAGAATCAACTAAATCTCCATCTACAACTTTCATAGACCTCAAGACCACAATATTTCCGTACCCGCCTACTTCCACCGTAAGGTCATTCTTTGTTTCTACAAACAAAATCAAAGTTTCATTAAAAAATCACTACTAGTACTTCATAACAAGACATGTTAAAGCAGTGGGATAGGCTATGAAACTGACAACGAAAGCAATAAAGACGTACCCTCAGTTCCAAACAAGACAATTCCCACTTCATCATACTTGCTGTAAATGAGCTGCATACAACGGAGAGAAAAAACAGTCACAACTAACTTCACTATCTTAACAAGGGCCTATTTTCTTCAACTTCTAAGATTTATTTTCAGCTCAATTATAAGAAGTCCAGCTCGTTTCTTTCGAATCGTAATTCTTTGTATATCATCGGAAATGGCTCACCATGTAGTTTCATAAAAAGCCTAATATTGAACGGGTTTTAATAAGTAATAAATGTGCCTAAAATAAAATTAAAGTTCAATTCAGTTTAGTTAGTTCAGTTATTAGAAGTTCGGTCTTTATCGGGCAGGCCACAACTAAGACCAATGCACCACCAAAAAAAAAAAGCATATGAAGAGAAATCATTGGAAACAATTATTAATAGGTACACTAAAACTGAAATGGAAAAAAACATTTCTCAGAAAAGTAAGCATAATGATAATAAACAAAAAAAAATAAAAGAATACAAAATGTGAGTGATATGTAGCTACCTTCTTTCCGAGAAGCATAGCACAGACTTTCTCCACTTGCTTAAGAACACCATGCATTTTCGGACCAACATCAAGCAGTAAAACTAGTGATTCCTGTTGGTTGTAAGAATGGTAAAAAGCAAGGAATTATTAGTAACATCCTTTCAAAAATAATAAAGTGGGGCTTTGGTAAATCAGAAGAAATAAAACAGGAAAACAAAATAAGCGAACTTCAAAGAAGAAAAAAAAGGAAATGTGAATGAGAAGGGTTTGGGTTTGGGTTTGGGTTTTGGTGTTACCTTGTTGCGAGCCATAGTTGAGAGAGAGAGAGAGTTATGACGGAAGATTTGAATAGGTTGGGGTTTTAAAGGAGGGAGACTGAGAGTGAGTGAAGAGTGCTGAGGAAGCTTGAGAGTTTTGGGGAAGAATTCTGAAAATGTTTCGTTTGGGCTTGCTTTTTAGTAGACTTTCGCTTTTATTTTTTTTGTTTCCCTCCTTTGAGCTTCTTCGGACTTCCCGCCCACTAACCCATTGCCTTTACTTTTCAAGCTAATGTATTTTACGGTTAGACCTGCAAACCGACCCGAGCCCGATCACCCGAATCGAACTACCCCAATGGAAACCCGATCGAATTGAGCTGAACCTAGCCCTGGAAATTTTCGACCAAATGTATTCGAAATCCATTTTTGAAACCCAAATGTTTCAAAAAATAATACACTTGAAAAAGATTTCATTCAAAATAAACCTGACTCGAACTACAAGCTAACATAAAGATAAGTGAGCTAGATTAACCAGAACCAAAAATGAACCATTTAGCTCGTTTGTCAGGTCTGAAGCGCGCAGTGTATTTCCTCTCACAAGTAAAAAATCTAGGAAAAGAAGTTTTGGGTGAGGGTTTTAGGAATTTTTTTTTAACTTTTTTGGGCGAAATTATGATAAGTTGTGTTTTCAATTTAATTTTTGGTTATGAGAGAGTCACTCTAGATTAGTACAATTCTAGTGGGGATGGATTGATTTGAATATACGGTCTATACCTATTGATAGCTTCTATACTCAGGTACATTTGGTGTAAGTTGGTACGGCGTGTTTTTTTATCGACGCATTATAATAAATATCTCATTAGTCACCTTATAAATAATGGAGCATTACTCAGTACCTTATCATTAGTCATAATTTAATTCGATATAAGTTGGCGTATCAAAGACTTGTTAATAAATAAGAGCCTGCAAGGACTTAGTCTTTACCGGTTTTTATTTTTAGTTCAATTTTTTATCATAATTTATAAATAATAGATCCATTATGATTTGAACATGTGACCTAATTACCTGATCTCTGCATAGCCTCCCTATGTAGCATTAGACCAAGGCTTCCTTAGTTTTGAGTACAATTTATAAATACTAGTTCTGTTTATACTGCGTATTAGTCAATTGAATTTCAATTCAATTAAAAAGAGCAACTTTTAAAAACGATTAATATTTGACAATTTCTGTTTTTCTTTGAGTTAATAAATCTAAATTATGCGGCTCAGCCTGTCCACACACCCTTTACTTGTTGACATACATAAAGCTCAAAAACAGCCCCTCCGTGGCAGGCAAAGATCCAATCACCACCAACACTTTCTGTAAAAAGAACAAGGTTAGTGAAAAGATGAGCTCTTTAAAAATGAACTCAATGCCATCTCATCTCAGCTACAAATTTACAAATCTTAGTCCATATAGAGTAGCATATCAGTATGCCAGGTTTTCAGCTCATCTACGGATTAAGTGCTGTCATGATGACCAGCAGCAGGAAAAAGAACAGATGAAGCTCACCAACCCAAATATAAGTCGCAGGGAAATCATTCTTAGAAGCAGTGAGCTTGCCACTCTTGCAGCTATCTTCCATTTCAGGTTCATTTCTTCAGAAACTGCTAGCTCAACTATAGTCCTGCATATATATTTGATTGATCAGAGATCCATCACTGAATCATTTGCTTTTCTTTTTTATTGTTACATGGACAGTGGAACAAAGCCAAGTTATCTGGGTGTGCAGAAGAACCCACCAGCGTTGGCTCTATGTCCTGCTACCAATAACTGTGTTTCCACCTCTGAGAACTCCAGTGATCCCACCCACTATGCTCCCCCCTGGTACATACCCTTCCCTTGGTTTACTTTATGATGTTATCTTGTGTGAGTGTCATGAAATGTAAAGCACTTGTTTGCATTAGATTTTCTACCAGATAAGAGTATCACCAATGGTTAGCCTACGCCTTATAGCCTATAGGTTCATTTAGTTGCTGAGGGTACAGAGCTATATGATGACCTTAGGGGTAATAAAGGCCAATGATAAGTAGTGGCTATCAATTGAGCTGTAACTAGGTTAGTGTATTTTGACTGTCTGGCTTGGCATTGGCAGGAACTATAACCCAGAAGGTGGTAGAGGGAGTAAAAAACCTGTTAGTAGAGATGTGGCAAGGCAGGAGCTAATTGATGTTGTAAGACGACTATGCAGTTGATCGTAACTACATTGCAGCTTCTTGTTTTCCAATGTACATTTTCTTGATCAACAACTTACTGCAGATAAAATCGACGAAACCGGACAGATTTACGCCACAGATAAAGGAACAGAAAGACAATTACCTGCGTGTGGAGTATGAAAGTCCCATCATGGGGGTATGTTTCCAACCTAGTGAATTACTGAACTGTTAGGCTGATTTCGTTAATTAAAACTTCACTGATTGTATCCTTGGCTTTTGTTAGTTCGTCGATGATGTTGAGTTCTGGTTTCCACCTGGGAAGAAGTCTATTGTACAGTACAGGTCTGCATCCCGAATTGGAAATTTCGATTTCGAAGTGAACAAGAAAAGAATCAAGGTGAGACGTATGCCATTATTTGTGCTTCTATATAGATCACCAACTAGTCTTAGCCTAACAGCCAGAACTAATTTGAAACAGGTATTACGGCAAGAATTGGAGAAAAAAGGATGGGCTTCGGAGAATACATTCTGACAACTTTTGAGTTATACAATAGCTGCAGATAATGCAAGAGCAGAAAGCGTAAAACCCAACCTACATTGTATTAGGAACATAACCTATCATATTGTTTCCACAGACGTTTTATGTGGTGATACAGCTCTAACTTAAACGTTCTGATTTTTTAAGTAGTGACCATCATCACATATTCACATTAGACTATTGTATGTCTATGAGGCCGAGACTTGCCACTAACTTACGCATCCCCATGACTATGGATCGTGATGGTCCTTTTCTTGGTGTTAAGGAGGGGCATAGACCCAAACCGTGATGGTCCTTTGCAGGCTTGCAATAACAGAAAATGTGGGCAACGATTAATACAAGCAACAAATTGAGTGAAAGACCTAATTAGAACCTCAAGGCAAAAGATCATGGACCAGAAAACCAGAGGCACATCGTTGTCTTTAGAAAGTTTGCTGGCAAAGCTACTCCATCGCAATTGACCAATACAAAATACAAAGATCACATCTCAAACTCCGAAAGTCATCTTCTACAATTTGACCTTGTTGCCTCACAACCATATGAATGTTATCAAATACTAAACGGAAGCAGCTTAAAGTACACATAATAAGTAACATCAACGCCCTTCTGAAAGGTAGAAATCAATCTCTCCTAAGGTCCATGTATTCGCGTTGAACACCTTCCTTGTTTAGCACAACAATCTCCAGCTTGTCTCCCTGTCCAAAGAAAATTCAGTCGTCAACAGAAGTTCAAACCTACTTGTGCAGCTCTTCCGCAAATGGCAGGAAAGAAATAGAAAAAACTTGGTACAAGCGTAGAATATGGTTCACAGGTTATATTATTTTTGTTATCTCCCCACAATTGATATCATACAATTTATAGGAGATCACAAGAGTAAAAACTCACAGTATATATGTCTCTCTCAGTTGCAGATGCAAAGGCAGTTTTCACCAAATCAATAGCTTCTGCTTGTGACAGCGGAGTCACAGCATCCTGCATAGGTCATAGCATTTTCAGTTAGATTCACAAATAAGAAGCACCAGAATAAGGGAAAACAAGATAGGGAGGAGGGATATATTTCAGCATAAATAACAAAAACATAAAACAAGACTCACCAGTTTAGGTAACAAAAGAGGACTAGGAGACTTTAGCTGGTTGTCCAGGAAAGGCATGATGAGCTTTGAACCAGATCCCTGAGAGCTGTATCCAACCTTCTCATATGAACCGACAGCATCATATGTGAAGACGCATCCCTTGCCTGAAGCATAGTAACACGAATGAGACATTGTCGTCAACAGAGACAGCTACAGCAGGCAACAATAGCACTTCATACACAATAAGGAGCAGAAGAAGGAACATTCTAATGCATAGAGTCAGGACCTACCATCAGTATCAAGTCCTCCCAAAACATTGAAGGCATAGTATGGAAAGAAACGTTTGTAGTAGAGAGTGTTGGACAGGAGCTGAGCCATTGCAGGGCAGCTCATCTGCTTGTTGTGCTGATGTTGATAGAGCTGTTCGAAATTAAAATAACAAATTAGACCTTCGGTAATATTAGCAACTTCAATGACAATACTTTTTTACTTCTTTTTCTCTCTTTTGATTTCGGTTATTGGAGGACATATTGAAGCAATATCATAGTCCAACTGCTAAGGCTGTTCCTAAATCAATTAACAGTAACGAAATTAGACTACAACCAGGAAATAAAAGGCGCCACTCATGGTATACCACCATTCCTACACCAGTGGAGCCTTTTATCAATCTTAGGAACTTGATAAGCACATGCAAAAAGCAATAAAAGAATGAAACTAGCTCTGTTTTGGTAATGTTACCTGATGCCTTGCATCCAAATGCTTCTGCAAAGCCCTCACATCAGCTTGAAATCCTGATGATGCCAGGAAACTCTTTTCAGCACTGCCAATCAACAGAAGGAAAAGTGAGACAAACTTGTAGATGCGGCATATTGAACAAAGAAACTATGACATTAAAGGCCATCTATCCCCTTCTTACACAAAAAGTACACTTTTTAAGATAATCAATTACAACAGTACTATAATAAGAAAAATATAAAGGCCACAACATTGAGGTTGATCAAACTTTCGGGATGTTTGTTTCAGATACTGAAGTTGACAAAATGTCAAGAGCTACAGATATATAGGCACATTGTCAGGTAGTCCTTTTCAAAAGGGGAAATTTTTCAAAAGGACGAATATGTACAAGATGGCAACAATCAAATCCAGCAAGGTTGCAGTGTCGGAGGCATGCCCTTCCGGCGTGGTTGTACTATCTCTTTCATCAATATGAAAGTGATAATCATATTGTCCAGATGCAGCAACTTAGCGAGATACAGGGGTTAAGAAAGAGGATCCGAAATATGAGGCAGCTCAAACTATAGTTGAAAAAAAGTTAAGAGTCGAGACTGCATATCATCTCCAGGATCACAAGGCAGGTGATTAGCAACAAGTACAAAGACTTTTGTGGACCACAACTATCCATCCATTCATACACACAGACAAAGGTGATGACCAAATCATGATACACTAATCACCACATCAGAGAAAGAAAAGAAGCGGCCATGTGTATCCCCAAGCTAAAAAGTACTCTCAAAGGGAACTGATTTAGGAAAATCATGCGAAGGTCAAAGCACGTAAGTCACACCTACACCAGAAAACATGACATCTGATCTTCATAAGCTAATAAGCTATTCTTAATTTCACACAATTGAATATCATAACTTCTACAACTTCCTTATATTCTTGAAAACTGTTCCTCATGAAAGTTCCCCTCTTTCACCAGTCATCTATTTTATAATACCTAAACACAGCAGTCACGATGAAGACCCCTTCCGCCTCACTTCCTCTTGGTGACAGTTTTCTTGCATTTTTAGTTACAAGCTAACAATGTTCAAGAAACCTGACAAAAGGTTTTCACACTAGTGTATCCTACATGTACTCTACTACTCTAGGTCTCTAGTTTATTGTAAGCATCCCAATCAAGTCAACCAATTCAAGCTCCCATAGAAATCATTACTTCACCGCAACCTAACATCAACTCCACAATGGGCAGAAATAACAGACACTATTCAGCAAGAGCTTATCTTCCAATATAAAAAAAAAAAAAACTTTATACTCCTAAAGCTCACAACAAACTCTTTGATCCATTAACAGTGTCCAATAGATTAAAGCTTCAATCTTGAGTCCGAAACTCCAATTCAATTACTCATATAAGCCCTACTTGGGAACTTAGCAGATAGCAGTTTGATGGGAGAGTGAAAATCTACTAATTTAGCCAAAAAATATGCTTAAAATTGAGCTGATTCTCCTCCTTGCCAAACAATCCCTAATCTTTCATTTAAAGTACACTATTCAATCACCAAATCTAACCCTAACCCAATTCACCTTTCCTCAAACTAATTCACTCAATTGCCCTTTTCCCATTACTTTCAAAACCTAAAACAAAAGGCAAATTAAGATGCTCACACTGACACAACCCACAAGTTTTAACCTTTTTTTTCCTTGGTGACAATAGTATTAAAAATAATCATCCAAACTAAAACCCTAAAAATAAAATCCCACTTTTAAAAAAGACAAAAAAAAACTAAATTGATGAAAAGAATAAGAGTGACATATCATACAGTTTACAAATCTTGGAAGAATCGCGAGTGAGAATACTGTAACCAGTGGACATCCGAGTGTCAGCAGCAACCACACAGTAATCTGAGCCAGCAACAGCCACCACCGTCCTGATTTCATTCAAAAAAAAAAAACAAATAATTAAAATTAAAACCAGAAAGCAAATAAAAAAGGAAAGGACCGAAGACTGAAGTGGAAATATTACCCGCCGTTGAAGTCGTACGGGGAAAATTGAGGGTGTTGTTTCGTCATTGTCGGGAGTCTGGGGTTGTTTGGGATTTGAAGATCGATCGATCGATCGAAAGGGGTTTGTGAGGAGAGAGAGTGGAATAGGGCGAGCCGAGATGAGTTAATGTTTTTTGTGAGTTGAGTGGAGTTGAGTTATATTCAGTTGTAGTTGGTCTTTTTATTTTAATTTTTGAAAGTGCTTTTCTTTTTGGGGAAGAAAAGTGTAGGGAGCTAGACGACGTCGTTTTATTAAATAACCTCTTTTCTGTTTTTTTTTTTAACAGACTTTTGGGAGTGTGTTATAACTTAGCCCTGTTCTTTTCAACTACAATTCAATTCAGTTCAGTTTAGTTTTATTCAGTTCAGTTCAGTTCAGTTCAGTTTTTCGAAGTTCGTCTCGTAACTTGTAAACGTAATAAGTTTTGACCCCGATATCCATTTTTAGTTATTAGTATATCATTGGAAAGGTCTCACCATGTAGTTTCATAAACGCACAATATTGATAGGGTTTTGACAAGTGTTTGAGTGTCAAAACAACTAAACAA
>ONZK01000101.1:16588-30170 GCA_900322385.1 Pharnaceum exiguum | reverse complement strand
TTTCAGTTTTATTCAGTTCAGTTCAGTAAAGTTCAGCTCTAGAGAACGGGGCCTTATAAGCTTGATTATGCTTTTTTCATCATTATAAAAAGGAACTTAATTGAACTTCTATTAGCTAAAATAATTAATTGAATTAAACTAATATTGGTCGAACCACATTGAAATACTCAAAAAATAAGTTTAAAATGAACGTATATTCAACCTGAAATACACTCGCTCTAAAATTCTTAGGTCGTTAATGTGTTTTGTGCAACTTTAATGATAGCGAACTTTCTATTCAGTTATGATCTACTCCGACTAAGATCAGTTTTTTTAAATCAAAGAATTTTCAATTTTGTTTCTTTCATTTCAATTTGATT
Organism: Pharnaceum exiguum; assembly: GCA_900322385.1. Lineage (NCBI taxonomy): Eukaryota > Viridiplantae > Streptophyta > Magnoliopsida > Caryophyllales > Molluginaceae > Pharnaceum > Pharnaceum exiguum. Next base: position 29,811 of record ONZK01000101.1, on the reverse strand, counting down.
TAGTGTTTATTGTAGACCAGCTTTGCTATAAACAAATATGTTCACCCTTTATAATTTGGCTCGAATTTTAAAAGTCTACTCGAATTCGACAAAACATTGGTATAAACTATCAAGAAACAAAAATGAATACCAAATACACTGGAGTAGAAGAGAATAAGCACCGTGATATAAAGGTTATAATAATCAAGACAATTGCCAAAACTATTAAGGGGCATTACATTGTAACAAAAGATTTGAACACTAACAAGAACAACATTAGCTTCCTAACTAGTAATCTAGTATGATAGTACAGTTCCCCAACAGCACCAACATATAGGAGCTTCTAAGTGTGTTCATACAATTAACCAATTATCAAGGTACTGTGCATTAGTATAGTCAGGGATCCAGAGCCTCCTTGTCCTAATACCTCCTCCTGTAGATTAGTTGATTAGAGTACAAGTCAGGGAAGTACCCAAGAACCTACTGCACCCTGCATTTAAGAACGACTTCGGATATTACATTGCTGCAAAGTGCAAACCAAAGAGAGTTGATTTTTCAAAAAAAAGAAAAGAAAAAGTGTAGTATATTACCCTCCAGGCAAGGATATATTGATATCAGTGGATGACGTCCTCCGTTCCTGCATAGAATGCTGTGTGTTATGCCAGTTCTCCCGCTGATAAGACGCGGAAGGAGGAGCCATGCTCTGCATTGGGGCAGCAGAATGGTGGTTGTGTCCCTGACCATTGCAAGCTTCTTTATCTGCACTTGAAGCTTGAGGTGGAGCAGCAGCTGTAATAGTAAAAGGAATTGGAACGGACTGCTGAATTTTGGGCTTCTTGGGTTTCATCTCAGGAGGCATACTGGGTAAGAAACTCCCAACGATGATCTACAATAGAGCATTCAATGAGAAAAATGATGTTTATAGATAAATTTTATTTCTGCTAAACACATATGGTTCACATGATTTTGAACTAGCCAATCTCAAGAGTTCAATAGACAAACCAAAACAGAGAAAGGTATCAAATTTCGTCAAGTCTTTTACCTGAACAGAACTAGCAGCAATCAAAAGACCGGCAACACATCCACCAACAACTTGCCCATTTGGACTTGACAAGGAGACACTCAGCCCACCTGCTCTATATTTTGTACCTTCTCTCTCAGAAGGTGTAAAGGATCCACACAAATTGACAATTTCAAACCGCCCCTAAAGATACACAGAAAAAATTTCATTTGGAGAAAGATCAAACAGAATATACTTTCATCTTAAATTGAATAATAGAAATTGCAGCATTATTAGTAAGCATTGGAAAACAAACTGGGAAATACACCCCTCGAAACAGGCTTCATGCTCAGACTATACACTGGTCAATGATCAAGAGGGATAGCTTGCCTAGAGCCTAACCCAAGGTCGAGTCCGATATCCTAACCATACGTAACAAAGGTAAATGAAAACAAAGTTAAACTAGGGTTTCATAATATAAACTGCCGAGACTTCAACGACTAATTCGCTCGGCAACTCAGTCCTTCTGTATGATACCTGAGAGTCGGACTCATCATAGTCTAGCTGGTTAGCGAGGACCATACATCACTGCAGAGCTATGAAGAGCCAGCAGCAATAGCCCTACATACCATTGAGATATGTGGAGGTTACAAAAACCACTCCAACTAATAGCATAATTATGCATTATTGCAACTGTAAGAGATGAAACAGATGTCAGGGCCATCAACAGCCCAGCGACAGAAACAAAAGACAAAAAAACTGCCTAACACGCGAATAGGAAGAGATGTGATCAATCCCAAGTGCAACCTATAGATAATTTATTGCCTCATTTTGAAGGAAATAATAATGGCTTTATCAGTGTTTCAAAAGGCCCGGAACTGATATTGGACAATTTTAGAAAGAACCTTAGGGTGCTGTCTGCACGAGGGTCTAAAGCTGAAAAGAGTGGTCATCATTCACCAAACGATCAATCAAACTGTGAGAGACTGACTAGTTTGTGCAAGTAAAACCAACGTCTATCAAGAAGATAATGAACCCAGGAAAATATGGCTGTTTAAAGGTTACAAGGGAAAACAAATGAGACAGACAGACAGACAACAAATCAAATGTACAATATAATGAAACTAATACAAAAAATTGCTTACTTCATATGTCAATGTACCCCCAGAAGAATCAGACTGTCGAAGTGTAGCATTAGATATCATCCCATTAGCTGAAAGAATGCATATAGCTCTTGGTCCTTGTTGACAAAAAGAAATAATTTTTGCTGTGACATCCTGTAGGAATCAGTAGATTACGGTAAGAATTGGGTTCAACATAAAGTTCTATACAGCGTACACCAGTGCAGATATTCTGTCGCGAGCAGAATGATTAGAGGGCATCATAATTTTTCCAAAACAGTTATTACAGGCTGAAGGGCATGGATATTCTAAAGTAACCATTTCTAAAGATAAATCAACTCATTTACATCTTAGAAGCAAGCTTCAACAGCCCATGAAAAACAAAATGCTTGATTTATGTCAATCATACATACCTCACCAGCATTAACCGTAATGACATGAGGAGTGAAGTTGGCACCATCAGCACGACCAAATGCTTCACCTGCATTATTGCAAAACACTTTTAAAGGACTATATTTCGTGTCGACAGTGACTATTTACAGAGGACAATTCATGAATTTTGGCATATCACATAGTCCAATGACAAGATGGGATGAAAAGATTGGAAACACACCGACTGACCAACCTATACAATGAACATACATGACCTCTGTAATTCTAATTTATTGCGCTCTAACCAATTACTCATCTACTGACGAAGCTATACTCACAGAAAATCAATTTCTTTCTAGTGTTACAAGTGACATGAGAAGCCACCATTAAGTTGCCTCCTGCACTCGAATTTAAGAGATAATTGGTTGGCTTGGACCCTGGGAGTTGAAATATCTTATCGTTAAAAAGAAAATTAAAACAATCTTCAAGCATCGATCAGACAAAACTTTGAGATTGAGAGACGAAGTCAAGAGCCCTCTCAGAATGTGAGGATCGACATGTAAACATGGGTCGGGAGCTACCTGCATTTAGAGTTACCCTTCAAATGTTTTATAAGATCGTCTGAATATGCCAGAAAACTAGATGAATTACAGTGAAACTGCCAAAGTTGTGAAATTCTTCAAAAAAATAAAAATAAAAAATCCATCTATGTGCTGGTCAACTGGCAATCGTTGACGCTAAGATAAAAGGCCGGTGATCATCTGGGGACATAAATAGATGGCTATATCGCTATAATGCAGAACCAGTAATATTTATTGGTCATCTGCATAAACTAGAATCTAAATGGCTGATCCAATGTTTGCAGTTGGATCCACAAGAAGAAAAGGAAAAAGCTTTTCAAACATTAGTATTGCCTTTATTCCTTTCAAATGCAAAGGTTTCTTTTGTCAACAATGTAGAATATTCAAAGCTCTCAAAATTCTCAAGGCGTACAGCAACAGATTATGCTTCTTGTCAATGCTTAGTAGCTAGCTAGGATCAGAAACACCAAAAACAGGAATCAGAGTATGATTATCATCGAGAAAAGGTCGGAATCTTTTTTTCAGAACCACTCTTCATCACCTCACATTGCTCAGTCAAAGAGCAAGACACCTAAAGTCATAAAAGCTTAACAACCAATTTGCAATCACCCTTACCAATTGGATGTTCTTCATTACTTAGACGAAACCACGAAACATCTAAGAGATGCCTCAAATAACAAGGTATAGTAAATATCCAAGAAATGCCCCAACGTCTACAATCAGGTCGTGAATGCTCAAACTACAAAACAGCACAACAATGACATCCCCAAACAATCCCCCAATTGTCTTTCAGTCGTGACCTCACAGCCCTCGCCTATTAACATGGAGATTTTATTTCATTATGGTCATGACTCTTATATTGATGCATTGGCTTTCTTCAAACTTATCTAGAGATAAGAAACACATAAAGGTCTATCGAGTCATTGGATAGATGGATACTAATGGCGCACAAAATGAAAACAAGACAATATACTTGTACCATATCAAATCATAGCAAAAGCTCTAAACGGACTAGACCCCCATTTCACATGTAACTATGTTGATTGGCAAAAGGATCAGGGTTGAAACTACCATTTATATCTTCAGAACAAAACACAACTTATTGACTAAAAATAAATCACTAAAAAAAAAACACTCACTCATTGAAACCATATCAAGTCTTTGTTGTTTGGCAGGTGAGGCAACACCTCTTCCTCTACCCCGTTTCACAGTCGGATGGCCGCCAACGGTTGGTGGAGCGGAAGCTGAAAGCGGCATTGGCGACATTGTTCTCGTAGTACCACCATCAGGACCATATTTCCTAGGCCTCCCCCTCTTCTTTTTCTCCATTATCCCCGCCACGCTGACACCGTGACCCGATGGGACCAAAGCCCCAGCCATCGATGGAGGGGCATCACTCCTATGTGCTACAAGATAATTTGAAGGAGTTTCTGCTCCAATTACCGTCACCCCGGACCCCGATGTCATATTTTCTTTCGTCTCCATGCACAAATATTCTTTCAACAATGTAATCCAAGTATTCCTTTTGAGTAAACTACAACAACCCTACTTCATACCCTTCTTCCCTGCATGCATAATTTCTTACATTATATAACATATGTCATCAAACTATCAATCACCCAAAAAGACACTGTTAATGCATCACAAATGCACACACATAATGAAATCTTCCAGCATGATCAACCTATGGATAATTCACCAGGCATCCAAATCATCAAAGTTTAGTTCTATGATCAAATTCAGCTCATTTTCAGCTATGCAAATGTACTAAACATCAATTTAGAAAATACCCACATTACAATGTACATTCTTTTGCTCATCAAACATAAATAATAAGCATGATTCATAGTTTCATACATTTCTTTAACTTTTTCTAGTGTAAACACTAATCTTAAGAAACACCCACATTTTCATCACTAACACACTAATTACCAAACAGCCCATGTTCTTACTTACCTACATGTTAATCACAACAATCTTACAAAAGTAAGCTCAAAATTTGAGCTGCTAAACAGTAATTTCTCACAAAAACAGTGTATAGTGAACAACAGTGAATATTTCATACCTTTAATATATAATATATGCTCAAAATTTAACTCTTCAATGCCATCAAACTATACAAATCATGACTACCCAGAAGAAAATTTGGTCCCTTAGTGAATAATTAATGATAATTAAACAAAAAGGTGGATTTTTTCTTCTTTTTTTTTTGTGTTTGTGCTGTCTGAAATGGGAAAAGAAAGAAAGTGGGAAAGACAGAGAAATGGAAATGAGAAATGAGAAAGTTGGAAAAGTTAAAAACTTTGGAAAATGGAGGAAATTACTTTATTGTGATCTACCGGAAAATAGTGCACTAGTAGCAATAGGGAGTAATAAAGTGAATATATTATTTTGCCAATTTCGAAAATTTAATTTCAATTTTGAGTGGCACCTTTGGAGTCCGGGAAAGAAAGAGAGTTTGAATTTTAAGGGGTAGAATGGGTAGTGCAGTTGGGGGAGAGGGAAAAGGAAGTGTTTAATGCGGATTAAAGGGAAATAAAGCAATACTCCTTTTAACTTTAGGTGATTATGAATTGTAGGAAAATGATTATGAAAATCTTCTGATACTTCTTATTTTTGGTGAAGTTGTTGGAAATCAATACTTCAATGCACGAATTAGTCAATCTCGGAAACAATCTCTCTGTTTTCTTAAACAGGGATAAGATTGCGTACATGCTGAACCCTAATACCCCCATTGAAAAGGAATTTAACTCAGTTGTTATGTTTGCTGTTGTTATTGTAAAGCGATAATCCTTTTCTTTTTTAGAAGTTAATCACAATTTTATTTTTAGGATTGAAAAAAAACATGAACCATGTTTTTACGTCAAATTATTATATGTCCGTGTGTACCTAACACTTTATATCTTTTCTTAGGTAGCAATAGTACTTGAATTGAAATTAACATCCAAGCAAATTGTTAACTATTTGTTTTGTTACAAAAGACGAGCATAAAAGTTTTACTAGGTGTTCTTGATAGCCACCACTATCCTTAATTACTAGATCATTACCAAAGGTTGGCTGATAATTGTCAAAAGAAATATTGAGATTTTTTTTTTGTTCAATCAGGCCTAATATAAAAGACAATATATAGTGTAACTAGCATGTACAGCCGTATATACGATAGAATTTGCCCTATAAGTATATAAAAATTGCACTAACTTTATAATTTTACACCAAAAGTATCTACTCTTTTTTTGAATCAAAACTTTGATTGTATATATAATGACTTATTTCATATTCTTTACGATTTATTTTTATTTAAATTTTTTAATTTGTTCAATTCAATCAATAAACTCACTCTAAGAAAATTATTTTTACATTATAACCATGGTCAATTGGATCTCAAAAAAATAATGTCGCTTACCTTTTCGTTTCATTTAGTTGTTCCAACTTATGAAAGTGGTTGATTGTTTTGATATATGCAGACTGCACTATAGATCACAGAAAAGGTAATAAGGTAATTGATGAAAACATATTTTATTTTGACAATTAAAGCTGCCATTGACAGCACGGGATGAGATTTTCAATTAACGTTGACCGGACCCTTGTCCTATCTGGTCAATGATATTCTTCCAGCTATGCCCCTGGCATGTAAGATAATTTTATAAAAAAGCTTTCGCGTGATTGTAAAGAATTGTCAAGTGCTTGCTTTTCTGATTTTTGGTTTGAAATTGTTTGCTTTTTGTTGGTAACCATGTATGTGGACGATTAGTAACATGGTATACGTAATTATCATTGGTAGAGAGACATTTTTGTCTTTGCCGGCTGGACAAAGCAAGGTTATTTTTAGTTCGTACTGTATCAGAAAAGAAACTGCAACGCATGACCCTTTAGATAAATAAATGTGTCCCAAATGGTGTCCTAAACCGTGTACCACTCCAATCTCAATCTTTCGTGATTTGTTAATTCATTCTCTTTTAATGCATTAATAGATTATGAACGGTCGAGATTGAAATGGTGTCCTAAACCGTGTACCACTCCAATTTCAATCTTTCGTGATTTGTTAATTCATTCTCTTTTAATGCATTAATAGATTATGAACGGTCGAGATTGAAGTGGTACACGATTTGGAACACAATTATGGGACACCAAAATTGCTCTCCTCTAATAGAATACCGAGTACGATCACTAGTTCTTGGGTTAGCTCACTTAAATGTTAACACCTCTTTGAATGTCTCACACTTAAAACTAACTTTTTATTGATAAATCATAACCATATAATTCTGTTATTTAACTCCAATAATTCTCACCTACACCAGGTGTTTTTCTCAAAACATTATAACATACTCGTATATCATTAGTCACATGGTTAATGTCATTAGTTAATTTTTATTATTATTAGTTATAAATCCATCTGGTGTACGTGTAAACACGGTATATCAAAGAACCAGTGAAAAAAACCTTCACAACAAAAATCGGCTGGTGTGGTGCCCTGAAAGCGGAATTACTTCCTACACTAAAAGGGCTAAGGTAGCATACCAGATGAATATCACTAAGTTAATAGTGGAAATGGACTCGGCACTTGCCGCGACTCTTATCAACGGCGCACCATCCCCAACTACTACATACTTCTACATCGTCCAGCAATGCTGCCAACTCCTGCAAGCTCCGAAGTGGACAACACAATGCGTTCATGTATACAGAGAAGCTAATGTCGCAACTGATAGCCTAGCTAAACTTAGTCCAGCTAGTGACTATCCTATTCGTATTTACGATGCCCCTCCCCTTTCTCTTATGACTTTCTTTGTTGATGATGTAATCGATCGAGTTAGACCAAGACTTATCTAGTCGAATGAAATAAAACTCAGGGCTTTGCCCCCCTTCAAACCTAAAAAAAAACTCCAGAAAGTATATTCTTTTTTTGGCTTCCATTAAAAAATATGCAACATAATTATTTTTAATCAAGTTGAAAATGTAAGAAAATCAAACTAAGAGCCAAAAATAATCTCACAACGGTACGAACGGGGCCGGGAGCGCGATTAACACGATGGGCGCGGGCGGGATGCTTGAGAATTGAGATGATAAATACAGTAGACTATTTTACAAACGGTATATGGGGCCAAAAAAAACCAGTGAAAAAAGAAAATAGGGGCTCACATGGGGGGAGACAAAATGGCTGAATTATCTCCAATGTAACTGCAGCAGGCAGCAGGCAGCAGCTAAAGGATAATATCGGTGATGATTTTGTAGCTAATTGCCTAATTTGTAATAATCAATTTTATCAAATCAGAAATCATCAACTCACTACTTACTCCACCCCTCTCACCATGTGCATGTCATTTTTTTCCAAAAAATTGTCCTCTTAAAATATTTACTCCCTGCAGATAGATTTGTGGACCTTAGCATGATATTCTAAAGAGTAGTTTGATTTCATGCACCTTGATTGAGGTAAGTGCCACTCAATTAAGATCACTTGAAGATTAAAGAATGAGAAATTTTTCCTTGAACTTAACGGACAAAAACTCTATGATGACCATTGTGAATTTGTGATACTTATTTGCACAAGTGATTGAGTTGTAGAATAAGTACTAACATCTCCATAATAAATTATTAAAAAAGACAAAGAAATGAATTGTGAAGTTTTGAAGAAGGATACTCATTTTCGCAACTAAATGTAGCATTTTCTTTTAAGTCAAAATTGTTGGGAATAATCCCAAGTTGGGACTATTATTTAAAAATAATCTCAAGTTAACATATTTCTCATAATAAACCCAACTTGCCCAACTTTTCACCTAAGCAGATTAATGATGACCGGAAAGCTGTTTTCAGGTGAAAGATTGCTTATGTGGCTAAAGAACATGCACCTATTCTTTTCCTTCTCTCATTTAACTTAATATGTTGTTGCTTCAGCATTAGGCGTACGTTCTTTAGCCACATAACTAAGTTTTCACCAAAAAACAGCTTTTCGGCCATCATTAATCTGCTCAGGTGAAAAGTCGGACAAGTTGAGATAATTTGAGAAATATGTTAACTTGGAATTATTTTGGGATAATGGCCCCAACTTGGGATTATTCCCAACAATTTTGCCTTTTTTAAAAGCTTATTTCAGCTTTATTCAGTTTAGTTGTTGAGAATTTAATTTGTTGAAAAGCGGTTCATTATATAGTTCCGTAAGAGATAATTCCAAATTAAATTCAATTAAGTTCATCTTAATTCAACATTGTTCAATTCAATTATAATAAGCTGAGAAGTACATGGCCTTTTACAACTATAACATAACACAAAACTTAAATAGCAATGTAGGAGGTGATATAAGAATCAGCATCTTTTGTGTGCGCTCAGTCTACGTGTACAGGTACACCGGGTGCCACGTCACCATCTTTTTTAAAAAATTAACATGCAATGACCAATGATCAATTTTTATTTTTACTTTGACTAATAACCAATTTTATATAACTAATGACTAATAACTATTTCAAATGACTAAAAAAAACTTTTATACTCCGTATGATTAATATCTTCAAACTGCATGCCTGACATTTAGTCACTTTTTTCTTTGTTTTTTTTATAGTCTTAAAAAAAAAAGGAAAATGATACTTAACAAGTGTATGAATACATATGAATATAAGAATAACCAACTCACTCAACTAAACATAATTATGGTCTCATAATTGATTACTGTGGTGTGCTAACCCTTGACTCTTACAATATTATTTGCTCATGCATTTGAGACATGGAGATAGGGGGAATGAGGGAAGAAGAGAACATAATCAAACTTATTGTAACAATTGAGAAATATAATCGTCTTTATGACTCATTTTCCTCAGTTTAGTATTACTTACATTTTATAGTATATATTTCAACTTAATTTTATTTTATTTTTTTCAGTTCCATCCATCTTAGTAAGTTCAACGCTAATTAAAAATTCTTAATCCAAAGGAACTATTCTAGTTGGTCCAAAATTAACTCAACTCCATTACAGTTGAGGCGTGCATAGATTAAGACTAGATTATACTTAGGGCGTGTTTATTGGTTGTATTTTAGTGAGTTTAAAGAAGGGTATAAACATTATACTTGAGTATAATACCTATAATATGGGACCCATTAGATAAAAGTTTAAGTATGAGTTTTAAAATCCACATACCCAAACTTATACTCACAATTAACTAAATATATGGGACACACATACATTTTCTTTTTTTAAAATTCTTTTATTTTTAAATATTAAGTGAGTTTAAGTAATAAAGTAGAAAGTCTAACTAGAGTCTAAATTAATAATTTAAAATGTGTCACTTTTCTTATACTCTAATAAATTTAAGGGTTAAACATGCCCTTAGTAACAAATGAGCAAACAACTAAATTCTCGGCGTTAAATATGAGCAAATGAATCAACACAAAACTTCTAGCATAGAAATAGAAATATTTTAATCTATAAAATAAAAAAAATGAAAAATGAAAACCGTCCTTATTTTATGGAAAATGTGGATAGTAAGCCCCCTTAAAAATCTTAGTATTTGTTAGTATGGTTTCATTTTTAGTTAAACAAATATTAGTCTATTCTATAACAAGAATTAATTCAATTATGAGATTAATTGTTCTTATATAGTTTAATGACCAAATGGATCTACAAAGAGTTGTCTTCATCAGATGGAAAGATCGACATCAGAAACAAACATTTTTCAAAGTTATAGAGGGTTCTTATGCAAAAAAAATGCTGCTAAACTAAAGAGAACGTTTAGGAGGAAGTCATTGGAAAGCGTACGGATGTTACCACTTAGTATTTGTTATTGAATGTATTATATTCTATTGATTTCATATCTTATTAATGCCCATAATAAAAGCTCTATTCTTCCTTATAAAAAAGGGTAACTAATAAATTAAAATGACTACTAATAGAAGTTTGATGACATCTATTTTTCTCAATTAGTGATTACAGAATATTTCAACTCTAAGTCTATTTTACACCTTTCTCATAATAATTTTTATTGGGGGTGCAAATGCAAGCATTATTATTTTGGAGTAAGAATTATTTATGAGACATTTGAGTGAAGTATGGAATAATAATAATAATTCGACCATTTTTTCCTTTTCATTCTACCATTTTAGTATTGATTTTCTGTTTTTCCCTTTCTTTTCAAGCCTTTCGTAGATTTTTTGTTGTCATCCTTTTGATAGCCACTTCAACTAACAGATAAACCCCCGGCACATATCCTCAACCTTAGAGGTTTCCAAAACCTTCATACACTGACACTGTAACTTTCATGTTTCATCACATCTTCAGCAACTTAAACCATCACCTTCTTTAATTCATAGGCATATCTTTCAACTGTAAGGTAAGCATCTTCTTCTTATCCTCATCTCCACTGCTTTATCTCTCTTAATTGTACTTCCATAGCATATACACTGTTAGTATAATATTAACTTGAATTTGCATCATATAGTATGCATTAAACTCTTCATTTGCCATCACCATGGACCTCAAGACAACATCTTTGCCACTTTTTATATCACATGACAAACTTTTCAGAAAACCCCATTTTTCCTTTTCTTTGAAATCATGTCCTAGGCCCTCTTACTTGGGAAAAGATTTGATCTTGGGGCAAAATCCATATGGGTTTGGCAAAATGAAGAAAACCCATGTGCCATTTTTGCCAATAACAGCTGTTGTTAAGAGAAGGAAGGAGCTTCCTTTTGATAATGTTATTCAAAGAGATAAGAAGCTTAAGTTGGTTTTGAAAATTACCAAGATTTTAACTGCCAACCCTGATAGAACCATGTCAATTAGAGAATTGGGTAGGTTTAGGAAGCATTTGGGGATAGACAGAGGGCGGCGGTTTATTGCGCTGTTGAGGAAGTTTCCGGGTGTGTTTGAGATAGAGGAAGAGGGGGCTTACATGCTTAAGTTTAGGTTGACGCCCGAGGCCGAGAAGGTGTACTTGGAGGAGTTGAGGCTTAGGAATGAAATGGAGTCAGTGTTGATTGTTAGGTTGAGGAAGTTGTTGATGATGTCATTGGAGAAGAGGATTTTGTTGGAGAAGATTGCTCATTTGAGGAATGATTTGGGGTTGCCTTTGGAATTCCGAGATACGATTTGTCATAGGTATCCACAGTATTTTAAGGTTGTTGATACTGATCGAGGGCCTGCTTTGGAGTTGACTCATTGGGATCCTGAGCTTGCTGTCTCGGCCGCTGAGATGGCAGAGGAGGAAAACTGGATTAGGGAGGCCCAAGAAAAGAATTTGATCATAGACAGGCCCTTGAAATTCAACAGGGTGCTGCTTCCTAAGGGTTTGAAGTTGACAAGGGGTGAGATGAGAAGAGTTTTTAAGTTTAGAGAAATACCCTATATATCTCCGTACGCGGATTTTTCACATATACGGTCCGGTTCGCTTGAGAAAGAGAAGCATGCTTGTGGGGTTATTCATGAGTTATTGAGCCTTACTCTTGAGAAGAAAACTCTTGTTGATCACCTGACTCATTTTCGAGAGGAATTTAGGTTCTCGCAGCAGCTGAGGGGGATGCTCATTAGGCATCCTGATATGTTTTATGTTTCTCTTAAGGGGGATAGAGACTCTGTGTTTCTTCGTGAAGGATACAGAGGCTCACAGCTGATTGACAAGGATAGGTTGTTACTTTTGAAGGAGAAAATGAGAGTTCTTGTCAATATACCTCAATTTCCTAATAGGGGTCCACGGAGGAGTGATGGTGAAAATGGAACAGCTTACAAGCAGTCAGATCTAAGTGGCAGGGAGGAACGAGCAGAAGAAGAAGATGAGGAGGAATTGTCTGATTTTGATAGTGCTGCTGGTTATGAATTTGATGATGATGATGAAGACAGCGACGAGGGTGGGGATTATGATGAAGATAATGAGGATATCTGGACTGATGACGAAGAAGATACTCCTCCAGATTTTGATGATGAGAATGATAGTGTGAGGGTCAGCTCTAGCAGATCGGTTGATCAGCCAATTGTTTTCCCTAGTGATAAAGAGGGTGGTGTCCCTGTCTTCCCTGATGGTCGCCCAAGGGAGCGGTGGTAGAAGTTATGTACTAGAAAAAGCCATGACCTTCGAAGTTTGAAGCAGTGCTCTGATGTATAGCAATGTACACGAAGTAATTAGACATGGTTGATAGGAGCATTCCAATTTAATCCATTTCTCTGAATGGAGACTGGGGGGGGGGGGGGGGGGG